>JAEPRB010000121.1:0-123137 GCA_016758965.1 Circinella minor | reverse complement strand
GGGGGGGGCCAAAATTTTATTTTTTTTTTTTTTTTTTTTTTTTTTTTTTGGTATTTTTTATACTATCTGTTTTGTACAAATTTGATTATACCTATGTTTGGACATTCTGATAAAAACAATAGAAATAATGAAAAAGTGTCATATATAAATAGGATGTATAAGATCGTTGATATATTAGACATAATGCTAAACAAAAGTAGACGTGGGGGGTTACAATAAAAAATGATTGTTTCAACAATCCCTCTTCCTCAAAAAGCAAAATAATTCTATCCATTAATTTTTGCTCGAAAGAAAAATATTACAGGTGTAGATGATAAATATGAGAATAAGATTCATTTTGTCGAAATTTGATGGTAATAAAAGGTGGCAATATGTCTATATATATATAGCAAGAAAGAAAGTTTAAACAACTTAAAAAAAAGTACCGTGTTAAGACGCCAACCTCCAATTATATTTCCCCCCCTCTTGTCAAAATCCCATGACAGCGCAGACAAAAATTGTTGTTGTTTATATATTATTCAGGTACACACGGACCAAAAGATTGAGAATAAACAACATTTATATATAAAAAAAAAAAAAAAAAAGAAACAAGAGAGCATTAAAAAGTTCAACTGGTACTACGGACTGTTAATATATTCATAAGTTATTATTCTTATTATCATTGTTTGTTATAACTTATCTATGCAATGACAAAACGAAACTAAATATGATCAAAGGGCAACCTAAAAACCAAAATGAGCAGTAAAAAAAAATTATAATGTAGCAGTAACATTATAAATAATTGTCGAGTTGAAAAATAAAAAAAAATAAGGAGAGTTGACGTTTAAAATATATAAATTCTAATTCATTGAATGAGAGAATAGTAAACTTTTTGATTTAAATTATAAGGTTGTCTAAAAATAAATAAAAAAAAAAGGAAAACGGGATTTTATAGCCAGAAAGGTTGAAAAGAAAAAGGCGCTCATTATTATTAAAGACTATTATATTATTATTAGAAAGGTTTTCTGTCTATTCTTTTTCCTCCTCTTTTTATATTCCTCTTTCCTTTCTTTTCTTTCTTTCTTTCCCTTTCGTACACCACCACTACACAAACTCATAAAACGTTTTTTTTTTCCTTTCTTTTTTTTATTATTATTATTCTTATTTTACAACCTCTCCTTTCCCCCCCCCAACCCTCCTCCACTTTTATATATATATATATATTTAACTTAAACAATTGTCTCAAATATGACTGAAGGTATTTGATCTAAAATAGTTCAACAATAAGAAAAATAAAAAAAAAGAAAAATGAGTTTTTTTTTTCTTTATCCTTTATATTTAATCACCATGACAATGGAATTAACTAACTAATTTTTTTTTCTTTTGGGCTCTCTAGATAAATACAGAAATAAATATAAAGAACTTAAACGACGAGTGCGCGACATTGAAGAAGTATATACCTCCCTCCACCTCATTTTTATACATATATGTATATATATATATATATATATTATAAAGACAAATGAAAAAAAAAAAGAGTTTTTTTTGGATTAACTCATTTTTTTTTTTTTAAAAAAAAATATATATATAGGAAAATGATATTCTTCATGTTCGAATTCATAAAGCTCGTAAAAGTATTAACCGTTTAAGACTTGAAAGAACGTAAGGTTTTTATATATATAAATGATTATATATATATATATATATTTTAAATAACACTTTATTTTTAAAAAGGTTTTTATTAGAAAGAATGGAAAAAGTACATCATCATTCAAATCGATCTGGTAATACAGCAAATACACTTCAAGATAGTGATCATTCAGATATAGGATATGATGATGAAATGGTAAAAAAAGAATAGAATAGAATAGAATAATGAGAGGGTTAAAAAAAGAAATCAAATAATGAATCATCTATTTATCTAAAAAATTTATTAGTATCGTACAAATAGTCATGTTGGAGGAAAACGAGGTCGAATAGATAAAATGCTTAAAACACCAAAAAAGAAAAAGGATCCAAATGCACCTAAAGGTCCTGGAAATGTTTTCTTTTTATATTGTCGATTGGAACGTGATAAAATAAAAGATGAATTTCCACAAGAGAATTTAGGTGATGTAACAAAACTTTTAGGTCAAAAATGGAAAGGTTTATCAAAGGATGAAAAACAGGTAATAACCAATATATTATATATATATATATATATATATTATATAGATAGGAAAAGAAATTGTTAATAAATATATATTCTATAGAAATATTATGATATGTATAAAAAAGAAATGGAGGAATATGAAGAAGCAATGAAATTATATGTTGCAAATGGTGGAACAGCAAATCTTGTTACATCAAATGATGATCCAAATTCACAACCACCCGATGAAGAAGAAGAAGAAGAAGAAGAAGAAGAAGAAGAGGAGGAGGATATAGAAGATGAAGAAATGGATGATGATATTGCAGTCACTGGAATTTCAACCATGTCATCACCTACTCATTTATCTTCAGTTGCTTCACCTCCATCTGAATTAAATAGTGATTCAATCATACCTCAACTTGATGAAGATATTGAAATGGTTATTCCTGCTGGTGGATTAGCTACTGTCACACCAACACCAACAACAACAACAAATGTAGAAGAAAAAACAACAAAAGAAGTTTTATCAACTAATAAAAGTACACAACCAAAAGAAGAATCTTCAGTAGTATCATCAAATGAAAAACAACAAGTGAAAACAAATCCTGATGAATCACTTACAACAACAAAAATTAATAATAATACTTCTTCAACTTAGTAGAAAAAAAAAACTGTTTGTTTGATGTAAAAAAAAAAAAAAAAAAAAAAAAAAATCTTTACTCATTTTCACAATGAAAAAAAGTTATCATTCATTTTTAATATATTTGAATTTTTTTTTTTTATTGATGTGAAATGCAAAAAAAAAAAAAAAGACTGAACAAAAAAGTTGTAAATAATGCAAATTTTTTTTTCTATAATGAAAGAGGGAGAGAGGAAAGGAACAAAAGAAAAAGAAAAAGAGGAAGAGGAAGAGGAGGAGATAGAGGAGGAGGATGATAAAGATGTTAAGGATGAATGTTAAATCTAAATAATATTAATTAATGTTTTTTGTTTTTTATATACAATAATTTTAATTGGATGTTTTCTAATCACTATCGGTATCAGGTTCACGTTCACCACCTTCAATTAACCATTTAAGTTGTCTAGCACGACGACGCGCTTCTTGATCTTTCTTTTCTTGTCTTGTCTTTTTCTTCTTTTTACTAATACGTGCTTTAACAGCTTCATCATCTACTTGAACTTCATCTTCAACAGCTGATTTACCAGCTTTTTTAATATGACCTGCTTCCATAGTCCATGATTCAGGACATAAAGCTGAAGTAAATTCATCCGAGTGAGAAATCATCACAACAGCACCTTCCCAATTCTTAATAGCATTTGCTAAACCACCTAAAGCATCACGATCCAAAAAGTTGGTAGGTTCATCCAATACAAGCATATGAGAATTATTCCACATGGCAGCAGCAATAACGACTTTAACTTTTTGACCACCTGAAAGTTCACTGACTTTACTGTATTGAGCAATATCAGGATCCAAACCAATATCATTGAAATGTTTACGAATATCACCCACAGTTAATTCACGATACATTAAACCTTCACGAGATGCTTCTTTATCATCAAATTCTTGAACTAATTTTTGGAAACCAAGTTCTAAAAGTTTTTCACGAGATACCCAACTATTATTCTTGTGTCGTTCATTTCTCCATTTAATTTCATATTGGAAAGTCTTTTTATATTTAGCACGACCAAGCAAATACTAGAAAAGATATAAATAATTAAAATGAGTTTTAAAGGAACAGATATATATATATATATATATATATATTTAAATATATAAAAGAAAAGAATATATATATTTACCTCAATTTGACGAGATTTGCCATCAATATCAATATACTTTTCCATTTGTTTAACTTCATCATCAGTAATTTTACGAGTAGCCTTCATTGAAACTTCTTTATCTTCACCTGTTTCATAACGCCATCGAAGATAATCCATAGGTGTCTTTTCAAGATGTTGTTCTAAATGATGGAATGCATGTTGTGCAACATAACCAATACGAAGAGCAGGATGACGCCACACAACACCTGTTTGAGGAATCACTTCACCCGTCAATAATTTAATTAATGTAGTTTTACCAGCACCATTAGCACCTACAACAGAAACACGTGATGAAAGTGATAATGAAATTGTGGCATTATATAAAGAAGGTTTAGGTGCACCAGGATATTGGAAAGTACAATCAGTTGCTTTAAGAATAGCCTTGGTATTACTACGTACACCTTGAAGAAGAGATGGTTTAGGGAATGAAAAGCTGATAGTAGTTGATTCGAGGGTATAATAATTAGCACCTTCTGGATATTGTTCAACAAACCTATAATAAAAATGAACATATATTTAGTTTTAACGAATCTATTGAATAAACCCCCCCCCCAAAAAAAAAAGAGTTCTCCCCCCCTAAATAAAAAAAAACCTTTACGAATAAACTTACTTTGAGAGATTACCAGAATAAAGACGAAGTTTTTTCTTTTCATAATGTAAAATTTGTGTACAAACAGCATCCAAAAATCCAGGATCGTGAGAAACAATTAAACAAGTAACATTCTTTTGACTGACAAGATAATCTTGTAACCATTTCACATTGGTGACATCCAAATGATTGGTAGGTTCATCCAATAATAAAATATCAGCTTCATACAAAATGGCACGCACCAATTCCAATTTCATTTTCCAACCACCGGATAATGCACTGACAGGTACTTCAAGTCTTGCTTCATCAAAACCAACATCTTCTAATCCTTTTTTGATATCTTCACGTTTCAAATCTTTTAAATTAGGATCAGCACATGCATAATCCAATACACATAAAGAGGTATCTGCAGCTTGTGCTGTATAATCGACCATGGCTGTTTTGACTTCATCCTTGGAAGGGAATTCTTCTACTTTGCCTTGATGAATAGATCGCATCAATGTGGATTTACCAGCACCATTGGTACCACAAAGACCATAACGTTGTCCACGATGAAGCTTAAGTTTGGTATGATTCAAAAGTAAACGAGTACCATAAGCCAATGAGAAATCATCAATACGACATAATTCTTCACCTTCTTGATCATCAAATGAAGTATCCGCATTACCACCATGTTCCTTATACAAATTCATAAAGTAATCAAAAACACGATCACACATAATAGGAACATCACGAGGCATTAATACAGTATTCATGTAAGCAGAAATAATCTTGGTCCATGTATCTTTGACATAAAGTTCTTGACGCACCCAATCAGCAACAACGGCACCTGTATATGTAATAAAAGGGGTAAAGAACGAATCAAGGAACCCCTGAATCTTGGTTGCTTCGGTACGAATCACTTTGGTAGCTTCTTCTGTTGAGATTTGGAATGAACCATCATTTGCATTCGTTTCTTCTTCTCCTTCTTTACCCGAACCACCAGCAGCAATCAATGTTTGTTTAGCACGATCTGCTAATTCACGAATTTCAGGGAATGAAGCTTGTTCTGCTTGATGATTGACACCTGGATATAATTGAGGTAAAAATTGGGCTGCAGTACGTGGATCACGTACTAATTTACACAAATTATCAATAATAATCACGGTTTGTCGCATGACCAATGTTGAACGTTCATTTAAAGCACGTGTCAAGAGCGGAACCATAATAGCCAACGTAGGACCATTGACTTCGGCCACAAAAGTAGTTGCTGCCAATTTTTCAATGGTTTGAGCTACACGTGTAGGATCACCCATACAACGGACCAAATCTTTTAAATGTTTTTCAATATCGGGATTACCACCTACGGAACATACAGCCGTCATTGTCTTTTCTGCTTCTTTGGCTACTTCAGCCTTGGTATCGGATAAACAATTGGATACAACAGGAATAATTTGAGGTAAACATTCACCAATTTGTTCAGGACTTTTCTTTGTATATTGAGTCAATAATTGTAAAGCACCTAATTTGGTTTGCCATTTCTTGGATCCATTAAGGCCCATACCGTCATATAAAATAGGTAAAACGACATGTGCTGCTTCAGGACGAACATTTTGAATAAGGGATTCAGAAGCCATTTTAGCCGCTTCTTGAACGACACTTCCCTTATCAGCATACAAATCAAGGAATAAACCCAAGTATTGTAAAAGAACAGGAACACCCGAATTACCCAAAATATCAGCAAGTGCATTGAATCCAATTAATCCACCTTCACGTTCCATACCCGATTTTTTATTACGAGCAGCACTATTTAATTTTTCAAGAACACCATGATGTTTTAATAAAATGAGACCTCCATCGTTTACGATCTTGGCAAGTTCACGAGCAGCTTGATCACATTCTTCACTTGTAGGAGCAGTCTTGATTTGTTGTAAAAGATCACCAATCTTGGCTCCCATATCAGTTGTAGGAGACATATTATAAATATAAAAAAATGAATCCGAGATTGAAAGTGGGGAGGGGATGAAAAAAAAAAGTTGGGAAGGGAAGATCGCAGCAAACAAAAAAAAAAAAAAAAAAAAAAGTACGCCCTTTTTTTTTTTTTTTTCTAAAAGAAACAAAGACTTTTTTTCAAGTCCGCTTACATCCCTTTGCTCCCCCACCACCTTCAACCCCCCCCCCCAAAAAAAAAACTTTGCCACGCCCCTCCTTTTTTCTTCCCCTCCCCCCCATTTTTCTTATCGGAAATCTATCAACAACTAATAAGAGAGGATTTATTCATGCTACCCAATCAATTAACTTGTTTCGGTACCATTTATAATAAATTTTCTTTTTTCAGTCTTTTAACTGATTAACCAATCCAAATAAAAGAGAAAAAAAAAAGCATTTTCTTTTCTGTATTTCCCCAATTCCTTTTTTTTTTTTTTTTGGATAAATAACAAACCGATCTCGTGTAACCAAAAAAAAATCCATTGATAAGGGTTGGATTAAATATCAGCCACACACGACAAATTCGATTTCTCCCTCGGTTCGACGCAACTCTTTAATAATAATATATATATATATATATATAGGATTTTACATAGGATTTAATTGACCAATAAGTACACAAGGCACAGTATCTCCTTTTGATAATTTTTGTTGTTCTTTACTCCATCCTGGTAATTGAAGTAAACCATTGGCTTGTCCTAAACTAAGTATTCGACTACTACGTTGACCACCTGTTGAATTTGCAATGAATTTATTATTCACTATGGATATTTTAACTCGATGATATTCTGGACGAGCATCCAATGAAATGTCATTTGTAATCTAAAAAATATTTTGTATGAATATAAATAATGGATTTTTTTTTTTAGTTAACCCTAAGTTAAATTAATGAATTCATTCAAATTTTACCTCAACAGGTATAATAGGATTTGTATATTGAGTATATCCAGCCATTTTTCGAAGTCCTGGAAGTACAAATAAATAAAATGTGACGATGGCAGAAGCAGGATTTCCAGGTAATGCAAAAATAAGTTTATTATCTAATTCTCTTGTAGCAAAAGTGGTTGGTTTTCTAAAAAAAATCCATTTGTTTTTTTTAGTAAAATAATAATAATAATAATAGATTTGGGGAAATATCTTTTTTACCCTGGCTTCATTTTGACTCGACCAAAATGTATTTTTGCACCTAATTTTTGTTCTAATACAGGTTTCATAAAATCTGCTTCACCCATAGAGACACCTCCTGTTGTAATAAGTACATCGATGTGTTCTTTAAATGCTTTTTTTAATCGTTCTTCAATACTATCTACATTATCTTTAATAATGCCTAAATCCACTGCTTCATAACCAGCTGTCTTGATAGCTCCCAATAAAGTAATTCGATTCGTATCACGAATTTCACCTTGTTTTAATTCAGCTGTATTGACATGATCCACTACTTCATTTCCTGTCGATAATACACCTACACGTGGTTTTCGATATACTTTGACATGACGAATACCAACAGAAGCTAAAACACCTAATTCTCCACCTACAGTAGAGATAGTTTGTCCTTTATATCCAACCGTTGTACCCATTTCACAATCACTTCCAATCTCACGAATATTTTCACCTAATGTTGTTTTTACTAGAATTTCTACACGTTTTTCTTCTTTCCCATCATGAGTTGTTTCAATTAATTGAGTATCTTCTATCATCACAACAGCATCCATATCAGAAGGGACCATGCCTCCAGTAGCAATTCGAACAATATGATCTTTTGGAATTTCATGAGTTGATGTGGATTCATTAGCAAGTGAAACGGATCCAACAGTATATATACCTGGTCCTTGTGAAGCTAATTTTTTTTTTCAATATAGAAAAGTTAAAATTAATATTTTTTGGTTTATGGGCGATCCCATGAAAATATAAATAATTTTACCACGAACAGCATAACCATCAACAATAGAAGCTCGATATCCAGGAACAGCTTCTACAGCTTGAATATCTTCAGCTAGAACATGTCCAATAAGTTCTTGTGATACAGGGATGGATATAATTTCAGTCGTATGGGCATGATTAGCAATTAATTTTTCTGCTTCATTGACAGAAATAAGTGGATAAGGTGATGTTCTTGCTCGTTGTGAAACTATTAAAATAGATAAATTTTATTTTTCTTGTCAAGATCTTCTCCTCCTCCTCCTCATCTATCTCTATTTACCTGGAGTATCTAAAGATACAGAAAGACCTTCATGATGACCATGTGTATCAGATCGATGAACACATGAATGATGATGATGATGATGTTCTTTATTATTATGATGTCCATGGTGATGATGTTTATGATGAGATGATGATGCTCTATCTTTTAATAAATCCAATCCATGAGGTAAAATATTTAAAATAGCAGATATATTTTCTTTACATGCTTTAGGACTACCAGGAAAAGTAATAATTAATGATTTTTTACGAATGCCTGTTACTGGACGTGAAAGTGCAGCAAAAGGAGTGACATTGGTTGAAGTGGATAATAATACATGTGTTATTCCAGGTGTTAATCGATCTAAAAGTGGTGTTACTGCCTTAAAAAGAAAGTGGTATATATTAGATATGAGTCAACTTTTTATTTTTTGGAAGGGGGAAGAATTTTTTTTTACCTCTGGTGTTTGGTCTCGAGGAGCAAAACCTGTACCTCCAGTAATAAGAATAAGGTCAAGACTTAAAGTGTCAGTCCAATATTCAATAGTTTTTTGAATCAACATAATGTCATCAGGTACAATAGCTTTTTGTTGTACATTATATTGTTTTGTTTCTGTTAACAAGTTAACTAATAATGGACCACTTTTGTCTTTGGTTCCATCGAGTGAAGAAGTATCACTCACTTTTTTTTTTTTTTTTAATATGGATATAACATTGAAGAAAAGAAATGAGTGTCAAGTATAGAAATGTTTAAAGTTACAGTCGTAGGGGTCAAATGAAAAATAATTAAAGTATGTGATATTTTTTTTTTTTTTACCTGTCAATATACCAACAGTATATAAAGAAGCTATTTTCAATTATTTTTTTAATTTAGTTAATTTAAAAAAAGTCAATTAGATATTATAACTTACACGCGTCACTCGACATTTTTATTTGTTGTATGAAAAAAAGGAACAAGGTGAAACAGCGAATAATTTAATCACCTTTAAAAAAATATGCCGACCTTTTTTTTTTTTTTGTGCTGCGTAAAAAAATAAACGGGTTAGATCTTGTGATCTGGTCTATTTTTTTCGCCTCTCTTTCTCTCTCTCTTCTTTAAACCCCCATTTTAACTTGCATTTTGTAATTCTTTTATTTTTTTTTTAAAGAAAAACATTACTCTTTTTTTTTTTTACTCAATTTAAAAAAAAAAGAAGAAATTGACATGATTCTTTCTGTTCTTATTACAATTATACTTGTACTAATTCCTTCTACTCCTTTATTCATCTACATTCTTGGTTGTTTATTACCAAAAAATCATATTATTTCACGTACCAAATCTTATAAAAATATTACAGCAGAACGATTATGGGAAATATTAACAGACGTTGAAAGTTATCCATTATGGCAACCTACATTGGAACGTATCGATTATACATCAAAAAAGGAAAAGGATTGTTTAGTTTATACAGAAAATACGAAAAGAAATAAACGAATTACAACCGCTATTATTCTTGTCAATAATAATAATAATAATAAAGAAGGAGGAAAACAACAACAACAACAACAACAACAAATATTATCACGTATTATTGAAGAAGATTCAATAAAACAACAAGATAAACCTACATTTATTGGTACTTGGACATTTAAAATAACCAATACAATGGAAGATGGTGTTATATTGGAAATTGAAGAAAAAGGATCTATTTCAAGACCCATGATAAGACTATTACATTTAATTTTATTGGGATTTCATCGTCGATTGGATCGTTTTTTAAAAGATTTAGGAAAGAAAATTCAAGAAGAACAACAATTGAATATTAAAAAACAAGAACAAGTTATTAATCAAGATCATTTGTCAAAATATCAACAAGAAAAAGAAGAAAAAGAATCATCACATGGAATAAATAAAAATAGTACAACAATAATTGAATCTGGTGCAAGTTTATTAGTTCAAGAAGATTGGGATTTAATGAGTGAGATTTATGAAAAACCTGAAACTGCATCAATTATTATTTGAATATATTATTTTTACTATTTGTTTTATACCCCTCCCCCTCCCCCTCATCTTCATCTTCTTTTTTTTTTTTTTTTACGTACAATACATATAAAATATATTAAATCTGTGTGTGTGTATATGTGTATAAGGATATACAAATAAATAAATAAAAAATCAAATCCACTTTAATGATAATATACAGTAGTTGTAAATAGGGGAAATGAAATGAATACGTAATACATTTAGATAAATGATATATTTATATAAATTGTGAGGAAAAAAGATACAATGGATGGTATAATAATAATAGTAATAATCAAAGAACTAGTATTGTTGTTCAATTTGTATTATTGGTTGTTGTTTTTCTCTTCTTAATATAAAAGAAGAAACTTGTCGATAAGAATAGACAGTAATATCGAATATAATAGTAAATGCTACTGGAGCAAGTATTGCTGCTGCTAATAATTGTGATACTTTTGAAATAAGTTCAATCATTTTTTGATTTTATGAAATGTATGATAATAATAATAAAAGAGAAGAAGAAGAAGAAGAAGAAGGAAAGGATTATTATTATTTGTTGGGTATAATAATAATAATAATATATAATGTTGGGGTGGAGATTAAAATGGATTGTTGGCCCGTGCCTATTCTTTACGCATGATTTATCATCATCTTATTATTAATTTATTAAATCATTTCATTTTTTTTTTTTTTACATTGTGATTAATTCAAATGTATTTATTTTATAACAACATCATTTACTATGATTTATATATCAATCATGAACAAGTACGTATTTTATATTGTTCTACTATACATAAATGATATGATACTAACAAATTTATTGTCTAATGAAGAATATAAACATTTGGATAAAAATAAATATACAATGGTTTCCATTCTTGGGTTTAGTCACCTATTTAATTAATTATGCTTATTGATGGGTTATTCTATTATGTTTGTTACACCAAAAACAAATATAATTTGTCAAAATAAAATATTCTTTTAATACATATTAAAAGTTACGTACGTACGTATAACAAAAATAGAGTCCTATTACTAATGCATACTTTAGAAAAAATGACTGTTACTAAGACTAATATGTAGTAATATTATTAGGTAAAATAACAATAATAATAATAAAAGAATGACAAAAACAAGGAAGGAAGGGAACAGGAGAGATACAAATAATATGTTCAATTAAATAAAATTAGCTAGTATTCACAGTTACCGACAGCTCCATTGTCAGTACAACATTGAGAACGGCCTGTTAGAACGTGAAAGCTTCCTTCGAGAGTACAAAGATTACCAGAAAGACTACCATGACCATTACAACATACTTTTGTAATTGCTATATCAAGATTTCCATTATCATTATAACATCCACATTTAACGTTAAATCCTTGAACTTGACCAACCGTGAAAAGAATTCCAATAATTAATACGGTGAATAAAGACTTAAAAGTCATTCTACGTATGTTGTAATAATATGAGTTTATAAAGCTACGTACTTTTGAGTAAAGTATTATAAATATTATAACTTCCTTTTTATATTTAATTCAATATAATAAAAATACAAAAATCAACTGAAATGGAGGGATGGGGGGTGGTGGAAACTAAAGTGATTATAAACCTCCTCCTCCCCCCCCCTCCTTTACCATGCCAAATGGCTGCTTAAAAAAGTGAATGAAAAATTATAATACGTAAAATTTGTTTAGTTTATAAATTAGATATGATGATAACGTGTCATAAATTTAAATGAATTGACATATTTAATTCATCCATATCACCTCTTTTTACTTCTTACCAAATCATGGAAATCATACGTATCGATACGTACACTTTATTATTTTACTCATATAAAACGGAGAATTTCTTATTTTATTGGTCACAATGAAAAATGAGCTTTCTTAATTTCACTCATTAATAATTATATAAGAATAAACTTTTTGTTTTTTTTTTTATAAGAAGTATATATATGTATTCATGAATAACTATTTTATATTATATATATATATACCTATATTATTATTGTCAACTTTTTTTACCTATTACTTACTTAGTTATTGTATAACGGAAAATAAAACATTACATTTTAGTTTTGAACTCTTCCGAATTCCTTTTTTAAATAACATGCGTATAATATGTAACATACTTTTTTTTTTTTTTACAGCTGGTACGTACAGATAATTGAAAAGTAAATATAACGTTATAATAACATTGATTCCCAATCACTAATAACAGTTGTATATCAAATAGAAAAAAGTCTACCAATAACTCAGTATTAGTATACAATATTATTGTAAAGCCATGTGAATAATAATATATACCATATTTACGCATTCTTATATAGTGTTCTTATTTTTAAATTTGAACTAATGTTTCCTTTCATTTAAATTTTTGAAGTGGTGTAAAAAAGAAACTTGTAAAATTATTTTTGTATTTTTATTTTACAAATATCAATACGTACAACATATAGCTTATTAAAGCTATATACGTATTACATTACGTACGTAGCACCTTAATAGTTTTATTATAGTAAGCTATGATAGTCCAACTTAAAATAGGATTAATATTAAAATCTTAGGTTTTTACGTATTTTTGTTATTTCATGATTTTGAATTATTTTCTTTTGATTTAGAGTAATTATCTCTCTTATATTTGTATCCAAAAAAAACACGCGTTCACATCATGTTTGCTAGATGTTTATATTTTCAAGCACATTCGTGATCAAAAAGTAATAGTGATATACATCAATCGTACGTATATCCAATACGTTATTCCAATGAACAGTGTATTTATTTAATACTTTATCAAATGAAACAATTAAACGTCGATACTATACGTTCCATTTTTTTTATTAAATAGAGATGTTATGATCAGTTAGAAAAATGGTTATATAAAATAAATATGTATATTATTTATATGAAGAAATACAGTAGAACCCCGTTTTTTGCAACGTGACACTTTTCAAAAAAAGTTGCGGAACGCGTGGCATGAGGGCAAAACCTAGAGTGTCGCCTCTAATCTATGTGAAAATATATGGTTGTATTCAAATGTTGTGTGTATTACATATTACATTATTTGTAAGTACTTTTTGTGTTTAACGGATTGAGAAGAAGTAATTAAGATAGTAATGTTTTTTTTTTGTTTTTGGTATGAATACGTAGTGAATGATGATTTTGGTTTACGGTGATGATGATGATGATGATGATGATGATGATAAGCAGGAGATTTGTACTCTTTTTTTTGTTTTTTGGTCTCGGTGGTGTATCGTCGAAGGTGAAATCATCAATAGTAGCATTATCTTCACTGTCATAATCGGTATTTGCTTCATCTAATAAGTTCACAATTTGGTCCAGACTAATTTTGATCATCCAAAGTGCTGATACCATCGATGGTAAATCTTTATGGGCATCGTAGATTTTGACTGGTAATTGGATTTTTTGAACTTCTGTGAACACGTACAGGTCAAATGCTGGCATAGTTAATGAATACAAATAAAGATGATGCTTATATACTTGAATACCAAGTAATGCAATTTTGGATAGAACAGCTATGTTAGCGCTGGGGTTTTTTTTCAATAACCTTTTTCATCGTCTTCTTTAAGTTGATTGCGATTTTGTTACGATCACCAATAAAATGCTTGTGTTGCCCATTTTGTGGTGGCCCACTAACTTCAATAATTGGTATTTTAAGACCAGATGGATTCGTAAATAATTATTCCATCTGTACTGGGACCCTTCGACCTTCGTTCGTCATCATTCAGGTTATGATTGCGGTCCCAGTCGATTTCTTGCTGGATGTGCATCATTTCCAGAGACTGCTTGTCCAAAGAACCCTTGTCTTCTGAAGGACGTTCATTTTTGGTGGAGTTGGCATGATGTTTCCCGATAGGTCTCGATAGAGTTTCGCCGTGACATTTCTTTAGCGGTACGAATCGACGCTTCTCACTTATTATAACGATAATACAGCAAAAAGGGTATCGTTATATCCAATTAATGACATTTCACCCCCTTCATATCTCTTGAATTCAAAAACATATTGTTATATCGAATATCATTATATCAAGCGGTGACCGTAGGTATATTCAGTTTGATCCCGTTCTAAGTAATTCTTCTCGTTTCTAAGCTGCTTGGAACTACAATAGATATAATAGAGGGTTTCAAAAATGAATTTTTTTCACAGTTTTCGTGAAATCTGCGAAATTGAAATCTGCGTCTCTTGAGACGCAGTTTATACTTCTTGAAGTCTACGAAATCTGCGAAATTTCGCAGATTTCAAAAAATTGATTTTTCATTTTTGAAACCCCCTAATAGATATAATAGATATATATATATTAATAATTGACAACCCATATGGATATAGTTTTGACAAATAAATGTATTTTACTTACTATACTTTTATAAGCTTTAATACTATTGAGATCCATGGCGAATTATCACTATTTTCTAACACTTTTTTCGTGTCATTCAACACTGCCGCTAACTGGTTTGATTCGTTCTAAAAGGGAAAGAAGCAAAGCAAAAGTGAGTATGCTTTTGCAATATGTATGACTGTACTAAAATGCTATGTAATATTGTCGTTATAATTACTATATTTACTTTGTCTTTGATCAACGCATTTGTGTATGGTCGCACAGTTTGTGGATCTGCATCCAAATACTTCATGCCATAATTCTGTTTGATAAGGTTCTTTGAATGTGAATACACACTATCAAACAATGATCCAAGACACTCTCTTGTTAAAGTGTGTTCATCTTTTGATACTAGATCGAGAATACCATGGGTAACAAGACTGAAAAAAAATTAGTATAGTTTACTTGTTCTATTATGCATTCATTATTTATTTCACTTACTCATTATTGGGAGTATTAGAATTATTTCGGTGCTTCTTTATGTTGTTAAAAATAGACAAGTACAGTTAAACCCCGCTTTTTGCACACCCTCGATTTTTGCACACCTTTTGGTCACAATCCCACTTTGATTTTACTATGTTTTCAACCCCACTTTTTGCACACCCCCGGTTTTTGCACTACTTTCGAGCCAAATCCCACCTGTGCAAAAAATGGGGTTCAACTGTAGTCAACTGCGTCTTCATTTTTATCTACGAACGGGTTTTCATCATCATCTTCACAAGATATCTAAAATTAATATGAAAGTGAGCAAGAATCTTAAATTCACCAACATATCAACTTTTGTTACGTAGTTAAGTAGATAAAATAATTACCTTTGTTCTTTTTGTCACCTGATTCGTTAATTCATTGGCAAGCACTTCTGCGGCTTCTTCCATTTTACGCTTTCTTTTCTTATCATTAATACTTTTTGATAATTGATCCCAAATAATTATCCAGCGGTCGTTTGATTGCTGTATTACGTCAACTGATTAATAAATCGCCTTCTTCAAGAAAATACTTTATCAGCCATTTGTATCTTACAAGTAGCTAATCACCTTGACAGCTGACAGTATATGACGGTTAAAATATCTTCATTTTTAAATGAATCATAAACATCTATCCTTCTCCCGTCGTTTACCATCAGAACGTCTCTTGTTTCGTAACCAGTTTGAGGGTTTTTGTGATCCAAGATGGTGTATGGGCTCTACCATCAAAACGCACTTGGTTAACTTTTTTTTTAACAACATATCACAAGTGATATATTCCCAAGTTTCCGCACAATCCTCTTGGTTATCAAGAATACCACCAAGTCACTGGAAACAACTTTTCTGGAACTAGGATCATTGCTCATCGACAGGTGCATACAATAGTATGGCATATGTATCATAAACAATATGTCTCCATACCATGATCGTATGTTTCATCTAAATTCCATCAGTAATTTTGAACAGTCAAGATTGTCTTTTTTCTTTGTCATCAAATGAATAATGATAAACTGGCTTTATCCCTATAACAAACAAGTTTGGAAAAAATAAATAATTACCAGTGGTTTTCTGGTCGATTCATCAGTTCTATATTGAACACATTATCTCTGGTGATATATCACGCCCAACTCATTTAAGTCTTCTTCTTCCACGCTTTGATAAACTTACCATTTTCGAGGTAGTTACTTGTATTGACCATATGAAATGGTGATTAGAATTATGTTTTTAAAAAATAAAAACCTTCTGGCTTTATGGGGTGACAAAACGAAACCACTTTAAATGCTTCACAGTATCGATCTAGAAAACCCGTATCGTAAAGTTTATATACTTTTATTTTATCATTATCCTTGTAGATATATATCTGTAAAGTTCTATTCATACAATCCTACCCCGGAATACAATAATTTTTGATTAAATAAAAAAAAAAAACCTTATTAAAAAATAGCCTGCCTTTCTATGTATATTTTCTAAATTACCTTCCCATCTCTCTTACGTTAAAGAAAGCTTTTTTTTTTTCAAATTATATTTGTCCCAATAGTGCTTCACTGTCTTCCAAGTGACAACTTTTTTTTTCTTTTCAATATATTTAATATTATGTTATCACAAGTACTTTAAACTTTGTCATATAAAGTTAGAAATGTTGGAATAGATTTAGCTTTTTTCCACCATTTTTTAATGAGCAAAAGCTTGCATGGTTGAATGATACAATTTCTGCCTTTAACGTAGAAGCCTGTAGGATTCATTTGTATTTTTTAAATGAATCCGTAAATATAATTCATGTTTTTGAATGAAGCGGAAAAGAGCAACAATAAATGAAAAAAAAAAGAAGTGAAAGGCACAATAATAGAAATAAAAAGAAAGAAGTGATTTGTTGCATGAGTTCTTAACAGCCAATCAAATTCTTATTCATATTTCAAACCAGCTTGTTTCATTCACAAAGATACGCGTTTTTTTTTTCAACTTGAAACTTGAGCTGTTCTCAAAAGACTCTATACACATACGAGCATACGTATATTATTTAAAACAATGCTGTTAATCTGGTGTATTTATTATATTGTACCTATTCATGACTCTTAATGAGAGGTTAACTTCTGCTGTGGATGCAACAGGAGTTTTCATGATGCCATGTCGAGGTTGTTGGGGCATAGACGATAATTATGGTGATTGAGGTTGTGATTTTGAATTCTATGATACTAGCGGTAATAAGAGTGGACTGACTCATACGAAGACCTTAGTTAACGCTCCTTTAAATTAGAAAAAGTTTTATATTCATTCGAATGCCTTATCGGAATACATATCCTTTGTAAACTAAAGTCAATTATCTGACAATCGACACAAGTAGACACAATACAAGAAAGATACATTCACCAATCTTAATCGAAGCAATATATATATAATACTTTCTTTAGGACATGGTACAGATTTATTTTCAATATTAGTGACACAGATTTTTAATCATAGTATATCTTGACTAAACTAATTATCTCTATGTATCCTTCCATTTTTTTTCTTTATTCTGGCACCATACTACACCAATGTATCAATATCCCAATCGCTCCTATCAACGATAAAGACAATTCATTTCTTATTCTTTGTTATCCTATTTCGCCTTCTGATTGTTGCAAAATTAAATGCAATTTCCAAGATCGAATAAGTTAATATTCATGGAGTTCTTGTTAGGGAATACAAGGAACGTAATCTTCTTTTTGAAGAGTGGGTTCGCTTTATATTCATGGAGTTCGTATTAGGGAATACAAGGAACGTAGTCTTCTTTTTGAAGAGTGGGTTCGCTTTACATTCATGGAGTTCTTATTAGGGAATACAAGGAACGTAGTCTTCTTTTTGAAGAGTGGGTTCGCTTTACATTCATGGAGTTCTTATTAGGGAATACAAGGAACGTAGTCTTCTTTTTGAAGAGTGGGTTCGCTTTATATTCATGGAGTTCTTATTAGGGAATACAAGGAACGTAGTCTTCTTTTTGAAGAGTGGGTTCGCTTTACATTCATGGAGTTCGTATTAGGGAATACAAGGAACGTAGTCTTCTTTTTGAAGAGTGGGTTCGCTTTACAATGATTTGTTTTTATGGTGGTCGTTACAAGGATTACAGAATAATAAATCTATTTATTTTATAATTCCACAAATGTATGATTTGAAGGGTTACTATATAAGTTGGACTTTATTATTTTTTTTCGTTGAAATGTAGAGGTCTTTCTATTGAAGCTGTATATTTTTCTTGGTAGCTTGAATTATATATTATTGGTTATATCATTGTGTGTGATGCTGTAAGTATAGGAAAGAAAATACTAAAAAAGTTCAAAACTCTGGCTCTAGTTCTGTGCGTTCTATAGTTGGTTTCGAATTTTGTATGAACCATTATTTTCTAATAAGAGAACATAGAATCGAGATAATAATTAATAGAGTGAAGCAGGTTGAACATGAGAATAATGAAATGGAGAAGAACATAAAAAATAAAGATCAGAAAACAGAGTTTAAAGACATGAATGGAGAGGAATAAATGGTACTTGAAAAGAAAAGTATTATTAAAATTATGATGCTCGATTGTTAACCTATTGATATCTCAGGTATGCCCGATACATCACCAAGTGATAAATTCCCAATACTCATGCAGTAATTTGTTTTTCCATCTATCAACTGATTCAAGCGTCAAGTGTCAATTTTTACATGTAATAATTGTCTCCTTTTCTGTCTATCAACATATTTATATCAATTATTTATTATTGATTTTGAATCCTTCCCAACTCCTTGTTGAATATCATGGATATAATATGTATAAGTGTAAACATATACTTTTTCAGCTGGTACATACAGATCATTGAATTGACTTGAAATAAATACAATATTATATTGATCTTGTTTTTTGTGAAAAGGAACTTGTAATATTATTTTTGTATTTTCATTACGTCCAGTTATTAATACAACATATAACTTATACTGTAGTAATATATTAATGTGTTTTTTGGTATGGATAGTGAATGGTAACATGGGATAAATAATAAACGGGAATAGTGAATAAAAAGAGAATGTTGGTTTAAAGTCTCGGTAACGTATTGTCAAAGGCAAAATCATTAATAGTAGCATCATCGTCACTGTCATAATCATTATTTGCTTCATCTAATAGTTTCACAATTCGATCCAGACTAATTTTTACCATCCAAAGTGCTGATATCATCGATGGTAAATTTTTATGAGCATCGTAAATTTTAACCGGTAATTGTATTTTCTGAACTTCTGTAAACACGTACAAGTCAAATGCTGGCATGGTTAATGAGTATAAGTAAAGATGATGTTTGTACATTTGAATACCAAGTAATACAATATTTGATAGTACAGCTTTGTTGGCGCTGGGGGTTTTTGCAATAATCTTTTTCATGGTCCTCTTCAAGTTGATTGCGATTTTGTTACGATCACCAACAAAATCTGCATGTTGTCCATTTTGAGGTGGCCCACTTACTTCAATGATTGCTATTTCAAGACCAGATGATTCGTGAATGATAACTCCATCTGTACTAGGTCCCTTTGCCGCACGGAGCGACCCCTCTCCCCTAAACAAACAATAAACGAATAATAAGTGAGCAAACAACAATATGAATATAAAAAAGGAACACGGATATACGAAACAGAAGTTGACTATCATACCACATTATCTCGTATCTACTATCATCTCTTAACAGTCGATGAAATAATGGGTACCAGAAAGACATTATATAGTTAAATTCAGTCTGATCCCGTTCTAAATAATTCTTCTCGTTTTTAAGTTGCTTGGAACTAAAATAGATAATATGAATATATTATTAGTTGACAACCCACGTGAACATAGTTTTAAAAAATAAATATATTTTACTTACTATACTTTCATAAGCTTCAATACTAATGAGATCCATGAATTATCTTTATTTTTTTTTAATACTTTTTTTATGTCATTCAACACGGTTGTTAATTTGTTTAGTTCGTTCTAAAAGGGAAGGAAACAAAGCAAAAATGAGTCTTGGTTTTATAATATGGATGGCTGTACTTAAATACTATGTAATAGTATAATTACTATATTTACTTTATCTTTAATCAATGCATTTGTGTATGATCTCACAGTTTGTGGATCGGCATCCAAATATTTCATACGATAATTCTGTTTGTTAAGCACCTTTGAATTTGAATACAGACGATTAAATAATGATCCAAGACACTCTCTTGTAAACGTGTGTTCATCTTTTGATACTAAATCAAGAATACCATGTGCAATAAGACTAAAAAAAATATGAGTATGATTTACTTCTGCTGTTATGTCATTTCACTTACTCATTTTTGGGAATATTAGGACTATTTCGGTACTCTTTCATGTTATTAAGAATAGACAAGTAGTCAACTGCTGTTTCATCTTTATCTAAAAACGGGTTTTCATTATCATCTTCGCAAGATATCTAAAATTAATATGAAAGTGAGCAAAAATCTTCAATTTACCAACATATCAACTTTTGTTAGTTAAGTAGATAAAATAATTACCTTTGTTCTTTTAGTCACCTGATTAGTAAATTCGCTGGCAAGCACTTCTGCAGCTTCTTCCATTTTACGTTTTCTTTTTTTATCATTGATACTTTTTGCTAATTCATCCCAATCAATTATCCAGCGGTCGTTTGATCCCTATAATATACGAAATGATTAATACATTGTGTTCATATATATACTTTTCATTATAAATAACAACATCATTTTGAAAGGTATTACCTTAATATTTTTACATTCAAGAGCTTCTGAAAACGCATTTGTCCAATATTGTCTAATCGTCTTCCAGGTAACAACTTTCTCAGAATATTCAACATTGGTAACCACAGAAACTTTAAACTTTGTTATAAATTCAGATAATGATGGTATAACATTATCTTTTTCGCATTGTTCAATGAACTCGTAAATATAATCCATGTTGAAATAAGTGGAATAGCGCAGTAATAAAAAAAAGTTGTGTAAAAGGCAGCAATAGAAAAAAAGTGGAAAAGAGCAATAATAGAAAAAAGTGAAAAGAGTAGTAATAGAAAAAAATGGAAAGAACAGTAATAAAAAAAAATAGAAAAGTGCAAACGGCTCTATAAATACTATACTGGTGTTTAAACATAGTTTAAAACGATGTTATTGATTTGGTGTATTTCTGTATATTGTTTCTTCGTGGAAGATTCACATGTGTTATAGTGCAGCAACAGTTTTTGCGGTGCTATGTTGAGGTTGTTGTAGTAGCGACTAATTACCAACAGGTTGTTTTATTTACACCAACTACAGGTTTGATTATAACGAAAAAATCCAACCTTTTACTTCTCCGATTTGTTTGTTTGATGCATGACAATAATAAATCAGTATGAAACAGGTTTATCATACTCTGTACGTATACGTACCAGTTATGCAATATAACATGACATCCATAATAAGTTCGTATAAGAGCATATTTGACTAAATTAATGAAAATAGATCTTTCATTTTTTTAATACCTTAATCTGTACAAGTGATACTTGGTCTTCCTTATATGGAGGTTAGAGTTGTTTGATTACTATTACAATATCCAGTTATTTTAACAATGCGTAGCAGAAAATAAAAAAAATATGGTATAACGTGATAACATAAAATATATGAGTTCATTTTATATTTTATTTTCAAGAATATCTTTGAAGGAGGTTTAGTTTTTCTAGGAGAAAATTATTTTAAGCGAGCTTGAATACTGTAAATCAAATCACCATGCGTGGGAATGTATTCATGTTGTTGTCAGCTTTATAATCAATAATCCCGTGCTTCTACTGTATACAATGATCACATCTCTATGATATCTACACTATCAACCCCCCTCCCACTTTTTGCACAGGCAGGACTTTGGCCAAAAGGTGGTACAAAAAGCGTGGTTTTACTGTTATTGTTTATTTTATAAAAACCAAATTTTGCATGACACTACTTGGCGATAAAATAATTCTGTGATCGAGGAAGACAAGTGTGAAGTATAAAACTACATGTTAAAAAGATAGTCTATAAAAAAATAACGTTAGAAAATTATTATAACCAATAAATAGAGCTTCAAGATGTATACAATCAATGTTTATTTAAAAATCCAATTTATATTAAAAATCGTTTATCTCGCATGCTTATTTTAACGAGTTGAAGAAAACGTGTGTATTAACAATGTTTTTATTCTTAAGTTCATATATACATTAAGTTGTTGTTTTCTACCTAGTACGACTTACCGTTGTAAACCATTCTTCTTGAAACTCAATTCAATCCACCACAAAATGTCTCGTTAATTTCAATTTATATAATAAATACAGCGGTAAGACACAAGAAATTTCACTCTAACATCATGCTGGACATATTATATTTCGCAAAGCTTCTAGAAAAATATAAATATTTCATTATTACAATTATTAGTTAAATAAACCATTATTTTTTATTTTAGTTCACGATAAAAGTTATTATGATAGCTTTTGCGTGTATGTGATATCAATCCTAAAAAAAAATTCGATCTATTGATTTCAACGGGGCAGATAACCGACATTTTTTATAAACTTTTTGTGCAACCAATACTTATTTTTTGTGCATAATCATTCTTGTGCAGAATTTTTTTGTGTAGATTCTCAGATTCCGTGTAGGTTTTATTTATTTATACATTATGTCATTTTTTTATGGGTTATAAAAACATTTTATAAAAGAGTTTTTTATATGCTTAATAATATTTTCTAGTTTTATTTTTATAAAGAGGTAGTAAGGAAACTTGACAATAAGAATATATATATATAATTATTATCGACTATCTATAGTATACGGGCAGACTGCTTTTTCCTTATTTAGAAGAGCGACCGAATATGGAATCTGCACAAAATATTCGGTACCCGTACTACTATGTACAAGAAGAAAATGAACTTTTGGTATATATAGAACAATAATTGTTTATGCTCTGATAAATGAAGTTCTTGCCGATGCTATTTTTGTTTGGGCACATCAGATCAGTTCATCCGTTATTCATTCAAAAACAATATAATCATATATCTCTTTTTAGCATATATCCAAGAATTTGGTAAATAGCAATAATTCGAAGGTGCTAATGTCACAATGGAAACAAAAGTGCCAATAATTATTACTTGGTTAATTTCCCTGGGTCAATAAATGCTGCATCTTGCATTGGACTTGGTGGTAGAGGGGATTTGAGAACTTCTTCAAGGAAATTTGGACCATTACTATCTCCTCCAGCAGGTGATATTGGGAATGGTGCAAATATATTCATATTTTGATGTTGCCGTTGCTGTTGCTGCTGCTGAAACTATACAATATGAATATATAAAAACAATATGGGTTACTACCATATTATGCATATATTCTTTTCTTTTAAAAAAACGAATTACTCATTTACAGATTTCTTACCTTATCAGCTAACTTATGAATGCCTTGTTGTAAATCATGTTGGTTCCTTTTGAGATCTTCATAACCTTGCCATAAAGTTGAAAAATTATTTTGTAGCACTTGGAATTGATCAAGAAGCTTTTGTTGATCCGATTGTATTTTTCGAACGGAAAGGTGGATGTTACCGGTATCACGTCTGAGCATTTCCGAGTTTGCTGCTTTCCGTTTAATTTCTGATAATTTATCCTTACGATCTCGTTGAAATTGTGGATGCATAAATTCCCATAATTCATTTTGGTCTGTGCCATGCTTACCACGTGAGGCTTTATTGATTTTACGAAATCCGTACCTGTTATTCATATACGTCAAATTTATCAGTAAAATTTAATTAGAAAGTTTGAAACCAATTCACATAAAAAGAAAGGTTATTTCAGCCGAGCTATGTGAATACTGAATGAGGTATATATACACATACATGTTGAGTTGTCGAACAAAACTTGAAAAGTTTCCATGTTTAAAATGTTCTGGTAAAACTTGTCTGGAAAACTTTTTAGAGTTATAAATAATAAATGATTCACCTGTAGTACCCCAAGATATTAAGTCTTGATGTGATTTATCGTTCACCATACTATGTGAAGCGTTTATAAACATTTGTTTTTTTTATCTATCAGTATTTGTATATGTAATAGAGTAAATTTTATATTATACCTGTAAAGCTTTTTAATAAATGCGCTAACACTACTTTTTTTTGATTTTGTTCCTGATGATGACTTTTGATTTTGTTTTGTTGTCGATGATGTTCCTGCTGTCATATCAGGAAACATAGGTGGCGAATTTGTCATTGTTGTATCTTGTGGTGATAATAAAGTAAGTGCAGGTGTTGCTGGTGATGAAAGTGATGGAGATAATGGGGTTGATGATGCAGTTGATGATAATTCGGCCCCATAAAAGATGGGATCATTTAAATTAATTCCATTATTATTATTATTATTATTTGAATATGGATTGTCAGTACCAGGTGGAAGTGTTGATGCAATTGTCGCTGTGGTATTTTGCATCCTTTGATGTGTTTGCTCGTAGCAAAAAAAATTAAATAAAAGGGAAGATGATAACTCAAAAAAAATTATTCTCTTTTCATGGCCTTATGTTTAGGCATGGGGTAAGACTACCTATTATGCATCAAATTACTTCATACGGATTGGCTCAATTTCGAAATAACAACCCCTCCCCACCCCTCCTTAAGAAAATGGTTTGCGGAGCAAAAACAAAGATTTGATAATGTAGTATAATGCTATTATATACTTTTATTTTTGCTAGGATATGTATATACATTACATATAACATTGTAAAAAAAGTGTGTCAATCATTATTTTATATCTAACAGAAATAGTAATGAAAAGCAAATATTAATAGCTCTTTTTTTTTTTTTGCTACCATGCGAGAAAAAAAAAGATATATCAGAAGAATATTGAATAGAATGAATGTATAAGTAGAGTTATTCTATTATATGTATTTGTACAAAAGAATAATAAAAATGCAAGGCTGTTTGAATATCTTGAAGGTATTCTAATCCCGCAACTCATTTTGCATTTACGCAGAGGGGGGGGGGGAGAGGAATATGCAGCCATTATTTTATTTTTTCTTTTCTCTACTCGCCTTCTCCCCCCAACTCCCCTTACATATTACACTACGCGAGATCAAGATGCAATGGCGTCCTCTCGCGTTATTGCTATCTGGCATTGGCATTATTTATTTTGCCAGCTTAATTCAGGAGAGTCCATACCCACATCCAATGAAAACGTATACTTCTGATTCAACTCGATGGCGAGAAACACCTGATGATATTATTCTATCTACGATGGGTGACTATCTTTATCTTACAGCACTTCATTTCGAGACAGTTTATCCAGGACTTGAAGGTTTTAATCATGGTACAGGTGAATTAAAATCAGGTGTTGTTGGTAAGTGAAAAAATAAATAAATGTGATCTTGATAATTGTACAAATACATGAAATAAGTCTTTTGTATCGTATATTAGCTTTATGATGTATTGATAAACCTTATTTAAAACATAATTTCAATTTATCTTAGGTAGCATCACTCAATTACGAAGACCATTACGAGTATTCATGCAGGATCATGTAAACGAAACAAAAGGAGCAGAGGATCGTAAGGAATTCATTCTTCATATATATTAGATTAAAAGAATTTTTTCAAAAAAAAACCAGAGAAGACACCTTTTTTATAATTGTTTTTTTTCTAAAATGTGTGGTAATAATGTTTTTTATACTTTTTATTAGGGTGGATGCAAACATTTGAACATAAATTACCAGGTGCTATATCCAAAGTATCCATGGCAACACCGAGTGAAAATGAACCTAATCAAATTCAATTTGGAGTCATGTATCATGTTGTGGAAAATGAGTCCAGTAAACATTATGTGAGGATATATTATGCAATTGATAATAATGATGATGTTCCTGTATTCAAGTATAAGGATATACTGATGCCTGGAACTACGTGGATTAGTGCATTTAGTCTAGAGCGACATGAAATTTTATATTCTCGGTAAAGGAACCATGGAATATATTCAAAGGAAAAAAAATGAATGTCTATTATGAGACGTTATTATTGACTGGATTTTTTTTTTTGGCTTTTGTGGTCTACTTAGTGATCCAGATCGATATAGGTTCCGTACAGTCACTTTACCACCAGATCTAACAGATCCACCTCATTCTGCAGACGCAGACGAAATAACAATAACTGAGAGTACAACGGGTGATCCTATTAAAGGTCAGTAAAACTTAATATTTTGAAAAGGATAAAAGAAGGAGAACATAGAGGGATCGAGCTTTACATTTAATCGGTAATGGGGGAAGAAACGAAAAAAGAGACGCGTGTCACTATTATATCCATGTTACTTAAAGAATAAAGGTAGAATATCATCAGCCACGAAATACCGAGGATCATGAATTAGCCTTATCTAGATTGTATTCTGCAGGGTAAGCTTACTATTTTTTTTAACAGAATTTATGTTAATATACTATATATGAAAAGATTATTTTAACTAGTGTAATGGATATTGTATCATAACTGTTAGATGGGAGACATATCGTGTTGTTACTGTCGATATTCATAGAACCGATAATGCTTATCATTGTAATTTTACAGTGGTTGATAATGTCACTACTATTACACAACCATCTGATTTACAGGAAGAAGAACATCATCAAAAGAATGAATGGATTATTCGAAAACATGAACCAGTTAAGGTAAAGTTATATTAATACTATACTACTGTTTGTTATACATTGAATAAAAATAGGGACTACTCACTCATATCATGATTGGTTTTATACAGTATGACGTTTACAGTGAAGAACAGGTTGACTACATTGGGTTTGCAGATGTTTCTCAATTCCAACAGGAACGAACACGACTTACTATGCCTCGAATTATGTTTGGTAACTATACATATATATTATACGGCAAAGAATAGAATACCGATATATATATTTGATAAATCTCTAAGGTAATAACTAATAAATGTTTTTAGCACGGTCTAATGATGCCAAAGCTTTGGTATTTCCATTTGTTCAAAATCAGTTCTTAACATTGGATTTTCTCGATCAACAAAGTCATGATGATAAGGGAGAATATTTTGAACTTTTTGATTGGTTACGAAATGATGTTCAAGGACCCTATGATGCAACTATTATTGGGATTCATATTAATGAAAAGGGTAATATGTTGGCTGTGTGGACAGATTACAATACAATCTACATTTATAAACGTGGATCAGCCAACACACATCAGGTACCACGTAGAACACCTTCATTATTGGATAGAATTGATATGTGGTTGGATGTTGGAATCCCTGAAATAGAAGATGAAATTAATCATGAGAGACATGATAAAGAATCGGCGTTACCATGGAAACTGAGGATGGCAATTACACCACAAGAGGGAGATATTAATTCAAGGGTAAGATAGTATTTTAATATATATATATATATATGATATGCATGTGTGGACACCTATGTTGAACATATCAGTTTCTAGTAACAATTACATTTTCAAAACCAACCATTTTATTTATTTTCTCTATTATCTTCAATATTATTAGCCAATAAGTAGTGTCAAGTTTTGGAATGTAACATCAAGTGGTCGAGAGAATAATTATTTATGTAAGTATTATAAAATAAAGAGAGATTGTACATTAATTATTGTTTATTTATTGTTTAGTTTTAATGGTTATTAACCCTTAAATTTTATTGCTGTTATCATCAGTGGTGGCGTTACAAAATGGAGGTGTCAATTCATATTTAGTAGATGAAGCAGAAGAATATACAGAAGCAGATTTCATTTCTTATGTGAAAACGAATTGGAACATGGTTATAGCCATGGGTATGGTTATTGGAGCATTTGTACTTAATGAATACCACAATCACGCATAACAGCATATATACATACTTATATACATATTTATACATGCATTATATCACTCATAAACAAAAAAAAAAGCTTACATAATACAACAATAATAATATAACAAGAGAAAGTCACCTATTTAGAAGACCCTCGTAATATAGTGAGGGTCAATTTTATTTGTCTCCAATGAGTATCAATATTTACTATCTGTAGATAAATGACTTTGGTATAAGTAAAACAGTTGCAAGGGTTGTTATACATATACCGTTTATATTTGGTCGATTAGCAAAAATATGATTTTGTTCAATACGCTTTATTGACATTCAATCTACATTTTTTTTATAAACAATATTCATATATTTAACTTAAAACATACAGAAATAAAACCTATTTCTTTCTGACATTATAAAAACACGCAATAATAAGGCTTACATTCAAAAAAGAATAGTAGCATATATTGTTTATATGTATACTTTATAAGAAAAACGCGTACGTACAATATATCATATTCAATAGACATAATCATTCGAAACAATCTTCAATATTAAGCCTTGCCTTTAATATCCATGCCAAAATGCGACCAGACATCGGGTGGTAGTTTAAGATTTCTTACTGCCATCACAGCATAATAAAGTTTTTGATACGTAGATACGTAGATACGTAGGATATATTCTCTGATGTTATATAGCACCGTCTCAAAGTTTATACGCTGACTGGGTAATTACGTACACTTAATTCTTATTCACACAAACCATGTAATCCAATTACATACATCAATAAATTGCAATATACACATAAAAATATAATTTCCAGCCTTTATTATTTTTATAATCCACCACGTTTCTTTTGCTCTTCTGCCATCTTTTTAAACATTTCCATTGTAGCATCTTCTTTTGCCTTATGTTGAGCTAATCTTTCTTGTATAGGTCCAAATTTTTGCTCTTGTCGTTGTTGACGTCGTTGATCTCGCATTTCATTTCTACGTTTTTCTGCTGCAAGTCTTGATTTAAAATCATCTTCTCCTCTGCCTCCACCATATATATCAGCATCAGTTAATTCCACATCTGTATCTCTTTCTCGTTTATGGTATGCATTAACTGCGCGTCGTTTTGCAAGTTGTGCTTCTCTTCCAGTTTCTTTAGGTGCTACTTCATCTAAATATTCTTCTCTTCGACTTCGTGAACGTTTTGCTTCTGTTTTTCTTTCTGCTCTACGTTCGGATCGTTCTCGATCTTGCTTTTCTTCGAAATCTAATAATATATGGACCCATTCAAATTTAGTTTTGGATATTTCGATAAAGAATATTTCAATGATAGTAATATTAACCCCATAACAAAAAAAAAATCAACTTCTTACCCACTTGATCAAATTGTCGTGATGATGATAAAGAAGAGGATGGAAATGAAGCCCCAACATTTCTCCGCTTCCCTTTTCCACCATTTGTTAAAGAGTCCACATTATCACGAATTCTGTCTTGTTCAAAAAGATCCAATTTTTTTGCAAAAGACCAACGATAACCGGTTGAATCAGATGATTGTAATTGTGATGAATTAATTCCTTTGTAATATTTTTCTAATAATGATGATAATCATCATATAATACGTTAATAACAACATATATATCTTTCACATCGTTGATATTTTTTTTTGGTGCGTGGGTGTGTGGTTGCATGAGTATTCGTGATAATAAAGGTAGTATACATTGTGTAAGTATATTTTGTTTTTTACCTTCAAGATCATGACGATTCCAAGCTTTGACAAACTTTTTGAAATAATGACGAGCATCGTTTGAATCAAGGTCACCAAAATAACGATCTTTTTCTTCTTTTAACCATAAACGAAACTCGGTTGCTTTTTCAAAATAATCGTCATTGGAAATGGCTAAGGTTTTTTTTTTGAATAAAGAAGAATTAAGAGTTATTATTATTATTTTGTCATTTGTAGCTGTCGTTGTTCTTGACACTTTTCTATTCAAATAGTTAGTTGCTTACGTTTAATAGAATCTTTAAAATCATCGCTTAGATTACTACTATGTTTTGATTTTTTATGTTTTCGTTTATGTTCATCGTCAGAATCTCTTCGATGGTGTTTTTTTGAGCTCATTATTGCAGAATTTAGGGAAAAAAATAAGGTAAATCGAGTTAAAAAGCGAAAGCACGAACTTTTTTTATCACTTTCTAGTAGGGTGAATCGACGGACTTCAATATTTAAAGTATTGTGCTTTAATATTGAACCTGTCTCTTTGACATACTATCAATTACTGCTATATCATTCCTATTTTGCCAATTATTACTAACTTGATATTTGCTTATCACTAAAAACAAGTGAGTACTCTTTCAAATATATATATATATATATTTATAGTTTATACGTATTTATTAATAACTTCAAAAACTAAAGATAATAACTAAGCAATTACCGTTGATTTTCCTGTGTTTTGCATAGTTGGCTACACAAAGTTTTGGATTACAGAAAAAAAAAGATAGATAAACCCAGAGGTGGTCCCTTCTTTTTTTTTTTTTCACAACTTTACTTCTTTCTCCTTCTTTTTATTTGATTAAACATGCTTGAAATTACACACTGCATTTTTGATATGGTATTTATTTATTTCCCCACCCTTTCTTTATCATGTTATTTTATTTTCCTTTTTTTTAACCTTACATATTAATTCTATTTTTATTTTTTAAAAAATAAAAAGGATGGTCTTTTATTAGACACTGAACGTGTCTATACCGAAGTAACTCAAGAAATTCTTGACAAATATGCTGGTGGTGTCAAGTTTACTTGGGATGTTAAAAGTAAACTTATGGGTCGTACAGGCATAGAATCAGCTACAATGGTAGTTGAACATTATAAGTTACCAATGACAGTTCAAGAATATATTGACAAAAGCGCAGTCATGCATGAAGAACGATTCCCACTTGTTAAACCATTAGCTGGCGTTGAACGATTAGTGAGACATTTACACGCCAAAGGTATTCCCATGGCTGTAGCTACTTCGTCCACGCGATCCCGTTTTGAATTGAAAACAACTTTAAATAAAGAATTGTTTTCATTGTTTGATCATATTGTATGTGGCGATGATGCAGGTATTAAACATGGTAAACCAGCTCCCGATATCTTTTTGGCTGCACAAGAACGATTAGGCAATCCACCCGCAGAAAATTGTTTAGTATTTGAGGATGCAACAAATGGAGTAGCTGCTGCTCTTAATGCTAAGATGCACGTATGTATAATATATATATTTGTTAAATTTCTCTGGACTATTCATTAATTGATTGATTAATTGATTGATTGGTACCTCTCTCTCACTCTCTCTATATATCTTATCATTTAGGTCGTTTGGATTCCTGATGTAAACTTGTTAAATATCACTGGTGATCCTGATTCTCATGGCGCAACTGTGGTATTGGAATCAATGATGGATTTTGATCCCAAGGTAAGAAATAAACAATAATAGTAACCATGACAACAATATCTACAAACTCATATATTTTCTTTAATTACCTATATTTAGCCCTTTTCGCTTCCTGCATTCGAAACTAATAACTAATAGTTAGCAATAGTAATTTATCCAAAATAAAAATCCCCCATTAAAAACAAGAAGTGATAATTATGATATTACCCGTAACCGAATATAATAATAGGAGGACTCTTTTATTTTATGAGAAGTAATAATATTTTAAATCAAAGAGAGCATGGATGAGAGAAAATATATAATGGGGAAAGAAAGAAAAATCAAGGTTGGTTTTTTTATGACGAAAAAAAAAAGGCGAGAGGAAGTTGTTAAATGAATTTTATGTGTATGTTAAATTGCGTGTGCGAGTTTAAAAAAGAAACGGGGAGATTTTTTGTGAATCTTTTTTTTTTTTAAGTTATCAAATAAAAAAAAAATTCCTCTAGAAGTTAATGGCAGTACCGTAACTGGCAAGCATACATGCTTCCTTGAAAGCTTCGCTCAAAGTAGGATGGGCGTGGCAAGTACGAGCAATATCTTCACCAGAAGCACCATATTCCAATGCGAGGCCAGCCTCAGCAATCATTTCACCGGCATTAGGACCAATGATGTGAACACCCAACATACGGTCAGTTTCAGCATCGACCAAAACCTTGACCATACCATCGGTATCATCGTTGGTACGAGCACGAGAGTTGGCAACGAATGGATAAGAACCAACCTTATACTTAATACCAGCATCCTTCAATTCTTGTTCATTCTTACCAACCCAAGAGACTTCAGGGTGAGTGTAAATGACAGAGGGGATAACATCATAGTTGACATGACCATGGCCAGTGCCAATCATTTCAGAGACAGCAAAACCTTCATCTTCGGCCTTGTGGGCCAACATGGGGCCAAAAGTGGCATCACCAATACAACGGATATGGGGAACATTGGTTCTGAATTCATTATCAACAACAACGCGACCACGATTATCCAATTCAACACCAACGTTTTCTAAACCGAGACCAGTGGTGTATGGACGACGGCCAATGGAAACAAGAACGACATCAGCTTCAAGCTATAATGAAAAATGAAATAAAAAAGTTTTTAGCAAAACAATGTTGGTGGTGATGATGGCGGAACCTTTTTTTTTTGCATATGATTAATTTTTTCCCACGCAATCCCCCCCACACACGCCAATCTTAAACAAAAAGAAAAGATCTACACTTACAGTTTCTTGCTTACCACCCTTGGCAGATTCGACTTCAACCTTAACTTGATCACCATCAATGGAGGTAGAATTGACCTTAGTGCCCATCTTGAACTTCAAACCTTGCTTAGACAACAACTTGTGGAAGTTCTTGGCCAATTCAGCATCCATACCAGCACCGATGGCATTAAGATATTCAACAACAGTGACTTCAGAACCAAGACGCGACCAGACGGAACCCAATTCAAGACCGATGACACCAGCACCAATAACAACCATCTTCTTGGGAACTTCAGGGAGTTCAAGAGCACCAGTGGAAGAAACAATCTTCTTTTCATCGAATTCGACACCAGGAATAGGGGTGGCTTCGGAACCAGTGGCAATAATAATGTTCTTACCACTGATGGTTGATGTGTTACCATCCAAACCAGCAACTTCAATTTCGTTTTGAGTCAAGAATTTACCAGTACCCTTCTTATAGTCGACACCATACTTCTTGAACAAGAATTCGACACCACGGGTAAGACCAGTAACAGCCTTTACACGAGCCTTGTGCATATTGGGAAGGTTAAGCTTAACATCACCAACTAAAAAAAAAATATATACCCCATTTTTTGGTCAGTTTTTTTTGTTTCTTTTTGTTTTCCCCAATACCCTCCGTATTCCATCTTCCAAACTCCATCCACTATTAGAATTATTAATTACCATCAATACCACGGCTCTTGAGACTATGCTTGGTGTCATGATAGATATGGGAGTTGTTCAACATGGCCTTGGAAGGAATACAACCGACATTCAAACAGGTACCACCAAGCGAACCACGCTTTTCGATACAAGCAACCTATAACCATGATTGTGAATATTATAAAATAATTAATAATAAGTTATTTACTTGTTTTTTGTTTTTATTTTTTGTTATCTTGCGTAATATATATAATGTAACGTGATAACAATTTTTTTTATATCTATTGTTCATCCTTAAGATACTCTTATTTTTTTAACTCAAAAACAAATCCCATCCAAAAAAAAAGTATTCTATTATTTTCTTTCTTTACCTTAAGACCTTGTTGAGCAGCCTTGATAGCAGCGGGATAACCACCTGGACCACCACCAATGACAACGACATCATATTCAGCTTCTAATTTACATTTTTTTAAAAAAAAGAGTATAGTATATTAATATAAGCGTTTTTTCATATTTATTTCATTTTTAAAAGTAATATTATATATTTACCAGCAGGAGTGCTATAGAAACGGAGGAAGCTGGTTGCTACAGGAGCACGAACAGTCTTGACAGCAGCATTACGTGCGGCAATCTAATATTACGTTGGTCGGTTGATTGGGGTAACATAAAAAAAAAATCATAGTTTTTGTTAAAATTCAAAATATATTTTTTTGATTATAGGACGTGTTTTTCGTTTATTTTCTGATATTAAAAAGAGATTGCATACGTTTGCCAATGGAGCCTTTGAGGTAACCAATCGAAACATGGTAAAGTGAAAAGTCAGATAATATAAAAAAAAAAAGAGAAAGAGAGATAGAGAGAAGGGATGGAAAAAAGAAGCTTGAAAAAACAACCTCCACCGGGAAATCTTGGGAGAATATGGAGGCGGAGCATGGGTGGTGTTTCAACCCAACGTCACGAAATTGGGGTATTCTCCGCTAATTCACGAATATATGGCGGGTCGCCATCTTCCCGGTTCGTTCCTTATAGTAATTATGGGGATTTCGATCCGAAAACTACTTCTTTTTGAACGATCTTAGTATTCCAATGCGAGGAGAAGCAAGAAGAAGATTAAGAATCAATATCTTTTTCTTTTTTTTCTATATTAACAAAGAAGCTGTTTCTTCTCATGCATCATTTGTTTTTTAAGCAACCATTTTTGATACTTTTAAAAACCTCACTCGGACTACTCCGAACAAGAGATAAAGCAAAGCACTTTGTATTTAACTTCACACAAAAATATAGACTTAATTAATTATTATTTTTTTATTCAAAGTTGTATATGAAATTCTAAAGTAGTAGATGATGTTACTTGTCGATATTCATTCATAGGAATCCATCCAATATAGTTCATTCCACCATAGCCACCTACGTAATAGCAAGCTTTTACATGTAAAACGTAGAATTTGAAATCATTGAATCCCCTAAAATAATAATAGTAATAAATTCACACACAACACACATGCACATCAAACAAGATGCATCACCGTGTCAATCCACCGTGTCAATTTTTTTTTGCCATACCTTTTTTTTTCTCTATTCAATTATACAGCTGACAGGATTATAACAATAAGTCACAATCAAAAAAAAAATATAAAAAAACACATACCACCAATATTTTGCTTCTGGATGTTTTTCTCCAAAACAGGTCATAGCACTTTGCTTCTATTTAATTTTATAAATTATAAGATTGTTAAATAAAATAACTCCAATTACATTTTTGTATGTAAGAGAGTGTGTGTGCTTATGTCAAGATGTAAACTTACTTTATGTTTTGGCAATGACTCGATATTGCCAAATAATGTCAATCTCGGCGATTCCACGAGAGATGAACCATTACCCATTTTAGGATTGTCATACACTTTCAGTGCTCTTATCGTGAACGCAACATGATCCAGATCATGGTGCATATTTCGTACACTCATCTGATTTAAGTTATATATTATTATTTAGCATATTTTTAAAAAAACTCATATCCATTCATTTATCTAACTGTCCATTTTCTTTCTCTTTTCTTTATCTCAACACTTATTTATTTGTTACCTGAAGGTCTGACATATAAAGTAACAAATCTCCAGGTTGTTGTAGGTGGTCCGTGCAATCGCTACTATAATATTCCATTATGCCAAATGGATACCCTTCTATATAGTACATATAATAGTTTATAAATATAAGTTAGAAAAATTTGAATTTATATCTATTAGTGTCACCCTCTTTTCTTTAGTTTTCTATTTTCTTTTATTCTGCATAAAAGAACAACAAAGTACTGCTTTATCGTTAAATGGATATAATGATTTACCTTCAAGTATACCAGGCTCTTGCATTTTTGTAAGAAACGTACCAACACCTAACATTTTTAGTGATTCACACACACATATATATATATATATGTCAAACAATAATCATTTCCTTTCCATTCTCTCATTATTCTTTTCGATCTTCTATTTCTTCCCCCCCCTCATATATATTTAAAAAAAATCTCGATAAGAAAAGGGACGGAAGAAAAAAAAAGGAGAGGTAAAAGGGGGTGGTAAATAGAAGGAATAATTTATAGATATATCTACCAGCATCCTTTACAATTCTTCGCGCCAAAATCGCCGCTTCTTTCACACTTTGCAACGAATAGACAATTTTTGCCATGGAAACAAGTAATAAAAGTAACATGGTTACAACATTCTTTCGTATCATGATGGGTGATAATAAGAAAAAAAAAACGGAAAACAAATGAAGAAAAAGAAAGAGAATCAAATGGTAATGTGGGTGTGTGAGAGAAAGAGAGAGCGAGAGAAAAAAAAAAGTCCATTTTTCGTGCGAAAAAGAAATAAGTAACCGGAAGGGGATAAGAGAATTTGTTTGGAAAAATTGTTATCAAGTTTGCATTAAAAAAAAACAAAAACAGGAAAGTTTATAAGAAGGGTATCTAAAACATTGGAAACAACAACATAATAACCGAGAAAAAAAAAAGAGAGAAATAGTAATTTTTTTTTGTGGTGTTAAGTGTATTGAGAAATGGGAGTTGGTAAAGATGGTGCTTGAATAGTAGTAGCTGTAGTATTGGTGGTGGTAGTATTGGTAGTAGTTATAGAATCCTTTTCATCTTCTTTCAATTTGACCTCTTTACTATTCCTTTGATTTCGATATTCATCACGCTATATAATAAATTAAGCAGAGTTTTATATATATTTTAGCCCCAAAAATAAATATTTATATAAAAGGTCAACATTTTTTCCCCCGCCACCTCTTTCTCCCCCCCCAAAAAAAAAAGTAAACCATCCGGAAAAATCGATCCGATCAGTCCTAAAAATATATATATATAATATAATATTTTACCATTTTCAGGTAAGCCGCACTGGCACTTCTCCCGGGCGTGATCTTTTCCATCCGTCTCCGTGCCGATAATTTTAGTATATAGCTAAACTGAGCATGGATCTGAGGATAAATATCCTTTACACCCAATAAATCTGTCAATGATCGTAAAGCGGTATTACTTCGTCGTCGAAAAAATTGTTCTTGTGACATGGGTCCGACACGTCGACTTGTTGCAGCAAACGGATGGAATTGGGGGCGAGTTTCTTTTTCCCGTTGAAATACCATATCCGCTCGTTCTTGTAAATTGATTGCCATAGATCGAAATGAACTTATAAAATGTAAAAAAAAAAAAGATATGTATATGATTATTAAACTTTTTTTATTGCTGTTGTCGAGTTGAGTAAAAAAGATTCTTTTTATTCTTAAAAAAAAGTAGGACGTTCTGGAACCCATTATTTTGTTATGTATATCTATATCTATATGTCTTTCTTTCTCACCTGACAAGAAACGGCCAACATGATATTAAAAAGACCCGGTCAGTCATGAGCATCATGAGAGAATAAAATCTTGCTTCACCTCTTGCTTGTGCATCACGTAATTTGAACATATAACTCATCACATAACCATTTTCATCATCACCAAATAAAACAGGCCCTTCTCGACCAGGACAAAATTCAGTAGTTAAACTATATATATATATGTATATATATTATGTATTTTTTTCTCTATAAGATCAAAAAGACTCTTCAAAAACACAATAACAGACAACAGAAAAAAAAAGTTTACTATTGAGTTTTTTTTTTTACCTTCTTACACATGCTAATCGAACTGCTTTATAAAGAGCAAGTTGTTGCGGTGCCTTGGTGCCAATATATTCTACTGATGAATCTTCATCATCCGTTGTTACCATTCGTTTTGCTTCTATCGCTACACCATCCTCTTTGACAACAAGAGGCATTTGTGCACAACAAGCAGCACAAGAAGCACTTGATTGTGTATTAGTCGTCGATTGATATGGTTTGGATAATGGTGTTGGAATAGAAGGTGTACATTTTCGTAAAGAAGCGCGAGGAGACGTTGTTTGTGTTGTTGTTATATTAGAATTACTATGACTATTACTGTTATGATTAATATGAGGAGGAGTCGGAGGATCTATTATCGCTGTTGTCGAAGTTGAAGAAAGAGAATGAACTAATGTTGCCACTTTTTCTGACATGGGCGTTGTTACAATGTCTGCTGCTTTGGTTTCGTCTGTCGTACTAGCTGTTGCTGTTGTTAAGTCCGACCTTTGATGAATTGCTTGAGTACAGAATACTACACTTGGTCCATGGACCTCACAAAAGTGTAATAAAGCAATAAGGGCATTCATAAGTATGTGACAAAAAGGGGAGGGGAGGGGAAAGGGGAAATAAAAGGCGAGTTTTTTTTTTTATAGAATTAGGAAAACAATGAAACAAAAAAGAAAAAAAAAGAAAATGTCGCTTTTGGGCTGGCACAAAAGTAGCCTGCTTGAAAAAAAGCGAAGCACTTTTTTTTCTTGCTCTTTGGCGTACCTTAGCGTCAAGGCAAGAACGAGAAGAAGAAGAAGAAGAAAAGAGAAAAAAAAAAGGGAAGGGAAAAGGTAAAAAAAAAAAGGAAGCTGAAAGAGGACTTTATGAAAATGAGCCAAAAAAAACCCCCCTTCTAAAAAGACCGACGTTCGGATAACCATAGGTAAACACTTACATTACTATAGAATAAGCATAATGAATAGATATATAAGATCATTCTAATTTGAGTTATGAACTAGGAGAAGAAAAGTGTTATGTTGTTAAATGAATTTTTTGATATAATAGAAGGGTTTACAATGTATAATAAAACATTTATTTGAAACCATGACTAGTACCTAGGAATTGCTTCATAATTGTTTACCCTTTATTTTAGTAACAACAAGTAGCATGTAACAAAAAAAGCTTCAAAAAAATTGCTGAATAAGGAACAACCGTTCATCTTTTCATTGGTTACCCTCTGTTTATAGGGATTTTGCATATGCTCCCTTTCTCCTTTCCCCCTTTCGTTTCCCAATCCCTTTATCCCTTTCACTCTTGATATTATTTAATTATGCATCATCATTTTGTTTTCACTTCTGTTCATTATTACTTCTTATAGTTTGACACTTTTTGTAAGTTAATCACTTTTTTTTTTCTTTTGTCCCTGATGTTTGTCATTTATAGGAAACCCCATTATTTTGTTACATTTGTAAACAACATGTGGTAACCGGGTGATATGTTTAGAACCAATCATTAAACAACAACCACCTGTTACTTAGCATTTAAATAAATAAATAGTAGATAATAATAACAATAATAGTTTAACATAATGTCCGCATGTTAGGAAACTAATGCAGAATTATTATGAAACTATTATCTAATAAATTATAGTTGGTGGCGAAAAAAAAAAAAAGAAAAATAGGTAACACATTTCATAAGCATATAAAAGCGTGGATAAATTGATGATGAATTACTTTATGGTACGTAAATCACTTGCCAAGTAATTAAATACAAGGATACACAAATTACCATGTTGGTTTTGAACCTTATCATATGGATTATAAAAAAAAACTTTTGACACAAATCTATCTCAATAACCTACGTATGTAGTATTTTGTGACAAAGAAAAAAAAAGTATTTCTTTATGAATTATATATATATACAATATAAGTAAAAGATTATAAATATCAGCTTTTGTTATTCATCTTTTTTATTATTTATTATAACATATGTTTCATAAATATTCTTTGATTTCTGCTACGATATTTGGATTATTATTGTGTAACCCCACCTTTTTTTGGTCACGGCGTAGAATTGTATATTCTTTGTCTCTCTAGAGATAATGCCCAGTGGCGCACAATCTTGATTACTACTTGTGCTTGTAAATCATTTAAAGTAATCTTATATTAAGTAATTCTCAAAATGCTTACATAGTAAAATTTAAGTAACTTATCAATACAATCAAAAGCTTTCTTTTGTATATAGTTGCTTAATATATTTCTGCTGTAAGCTATACATATTTATAAACATATATAGACTAGACGATTTAAAGGAATTGTGTTCGATTATATCAGATAGTCCAAGCTTATTAAATTATGTATCAGCAGTTATTATTAGATACAATAAGATATATGTGTCTCACAGATCTTACATAAATACATCATATGCTGGAACAAATTTTCGTAGGCAACAAAAATATCATATAGACGAATTACTCAAATCAGAATGGAATATGAGATACTGTATATAAAAACGCTTAATGACAACTAACTATTAAACATTCATTGGACAAGGAAAAGAAATACAAGTTAACTTCACCGCTTTTGTGGTCACTTTTTAATAACAATGAATGGCCGTTTTCCATTTTCTTATCTTTTTTTCCCACAGCATAACCATATTTAGAAAAAAAAATTGTGTTCGATATACTTATTAAAAATTAAGAAAAGAATATTTTTACATTGTGAAAATGCTATGTATTTCTATAAAAATATAAAGGGCCTGGACGTAATAATAAATTTCATTGTAGAAGATGGAGGTGATGCAAAAGTAATGTGTTTTTTTTTCGGCTTCATTAATATAAAATCACTAGGGGGGGGTTAATTTAAAGAAAATGATCTGTTACTACTTATTCCCGTTATATACAAATACAATATATATATGGATAAAAAATGTTTACTCAAAAACATCTTGTATGTGTATCATAATACAAACAAGAAAAAGATTCGTTTTTACATTCAAATCGTTGTACGTGCGAAATTTATGTCAAAAATTAAAATTAGGTTGTTTGAAGCTACAATATATATATAAAACCGGTTATGTGGATCCATCATTTTATCATACCCTTAAATTATGATCGGATCAGAATATTTTATGCATGAAATAGAAAACGTTTCCGAGAATTTTCTAAACAGATAAATATTATATTTAGTAAACCGCCAGTAAAAACTATTTTTTTTTTATATTCCTTTACAGCGAAAACAAAACAAAACAAAAATGCTTCTCATGGCACCCCAACAACAACAACAACAACAAGAAAAAAAATATGAATCATTGACGTTTAAACAAACGCTGCAACTTTTAGATCAATGTCAACACATGGTAACATCTCAACGTGACACGTATAAAAATCAACTTGACACGAATCGACACGTTTCTCAAACTCATTTGACACAAATTCAACATTTAAAAAATCAAGTTCAACTTGCCGACAAAAAAATGGCAGCATTAAAACAATTGAATGCAAGACTTGGTAATGAAAACAATTCATTACAAGCTCAACTTTCTTCGCACAGTAATTTGGTAAGCAAAGATTCAAATAACTATGAACGACTTCGGCAACTGGTTATGAAAAATGTTTTGGATTTACCTTCGGGACAGGATGCTCTTTTGAAAGACGAAGAACTTGTCAAAAGAATTAACATACGATTTCAAGAACAAAATAAACAAGTATCCAAATTGAAAACAGCAACAGCTGATTTATATAATCAGCTCACAACAGAAAAAGAAGCAGCAGCAGCAGCAGCAGCAGCTCCAATGGCACCAAGTATCAATCAAAATGGCTCTTATGCAATTACTCATCAGCAGCTTGTTGAAATGAATCGAATAAAAAAAGAAATGCAAGAGAAAATCAGTGAACAAAATCATCAATTAAATAAACTACAGATTCAAAACAAAACTTTACTTGCTCAAGCAACAGAAGTCGGAAGAGTAGCAGCAGATAATATTGAGTTGCGTACTGAAACAGATCGAATGAAGGGCGATATTGCAGTTTACAAGGCGAATATTGTCGCATTAAAGACTGCTAAAAATGTAGCCGTAGAGGAACAAAAGGAATTAAAAGAAGAAGTTCAACGTTGGAAAGAAGAGGTTTATATTTTTGCTTTTTTTTTCTCATCTAGCGTAATTAATAAGACGATTTTAACGGGTTAAAAAACAATTTTAGGCTGAAAAGGCTAAGAAAGAACGTGATGTTACTCGAGAAACATTGCAACTGGCAGTTCGAAATATATCAAATGCTGGTAGAGAGGCATTAAAGGAAGCAGAGTCGAAAATTACACAATATAAAGATGTTTTGGACGAACAAGAAAGAAGATATAATCAATTAGCTAGTAGTAAAAGTGCACGCCAGGTATATATGAGACGATTGTGTTTATTTGTTTATATATAAATCAAATAATTATTAATACTTTATTCAATCAACTCCATTAACTAAATAATCTGCTACTATCTAGTCGTCTGAAGATTTATCAATACAGAAAAAAATTAAAGATTTCCAGAATACAGAAAATCAACTTCGGGAAGCAAACAATGTAAGATTTCAATCAAAAAAGTGAGGGAAAAAAACAACTTAAAACTAAAATGCAAAAATTCTTTTTCTTTCTTATAGCACTATAAAGCTGTTATAGCAGAGCTTCGATTGGTAAGAAAAAAAAAGATAAATTTATTGTATAAAAGACTGTATATCTCTCTAATCATGATATTTATCAATATATACACTCTATATAGAAACTTTCTGAATATAAAAGAACTTTGTCAATGGAACGAGATGCTTTTCAAAACTCTCCACTTACTACCTCATATAATAAGCGCTCTTATCCAAATGAAAATTTTCCAGAACCCTATAGTAAAAAACCAAGAAATTAGTGCTCTCTAGTAATCACTATAAGCTTGTAAAAGCATATCCTAGCATTATTTAACATATAAAAATAACAGCATAGCAACACATACCACCCCATATTATATATTATTTTGATGATCTTTGTATAGGCCATCAACCATTACTATCCGCCCCCGCCCCCTTTTTTTTGCAATGAATCGCTATATACCCTCGCTTCTTTCTTGTAATTCATTAATTTAATTTCACTATCACCATCACTACGGCAAAATTGATCATAATCACAATAAATACCTGTATAGACGGGGTTTTTTTTAAAAAAAATAACAATATTTGACGAAAGAAAATAATATATTTATTATGGGTTATGTACAAAGGATAAATTGGGGAAAGATATTTTGTTTTGTTAAAAAAAAAGTAGTTCTTTTTTTTTTCTTAGATACCACCCATGTTGATATACTTGATATGAGTGTAATCATCCAAACCGTGAAGAGAACCTTCACGACCCATACCACTTTCCTTGATACCACCGAAAGGTGTGTAACAACTAGAAAGAATAGGTGTGTTGGCACCAACCATACCACTTTCCAACTTTTCACCCATACGCCAGATACGTCCAATATCACGAGAGTAGAAATAACTTGCAAGACCAAATTCAGTATCATTAGCAAGTTTAAGAACTTCTTCTTCAGTTTCAAATTGGAAAATACCAGCGATAGGACCGAAAGTTTCTTCGGTAGCAATAGCCATGTCATTGGTCATGCCAGCAATAACTGCAGGTTCGAAAAAGTTACCACCCAAATGCTTACCACCTGTCAATAATTCACCACCCTTGCTAACAGCATCTTCCAAATGGCGTTGTACCTTGATAATAGCCTTATCGTTGATCAAAGGACCATGTGTGGTTTCACCAAGGAAACCGTTACCAACATTGAATTGGGCAACCTTTTCAGCTAAACGAGATGCGAACAAGGGGTAAATACCCTTTTGAACGTAGATTCTGTTGGCACAGACACAGGTTTGACCAGAACCACGGAATTTACATGCAATAGCACCTATAATAAATACAATCAACATTTAGAAATAATGTACTTGGGCCGCAACAAAATCTATCACTTATAAATTGCCCAATCCACACATTCTTCTTATATATATACAATCTCTCCAAAGAAATAAAAAAGTCCATATTTTTATATATTATTACCTTCAACAGCAGAATCAACATCAGCATCATCAAAGACAATAAAAGGAGCGTTACCACCCAATTCCATAGAAACCTTCTTCATAGTACCAGCAGATTGAGACATAAGCAACTTGCCAACAGGTGTGGAACCAGTGAAAGAGATCTTCTTAACAATAGGGTTGGTACACAATTCCTTACCAACTTCAGCAACATTCTTATCCGTAGTAACAATGTTGATAACACCCTTGGGAATACCGGCACGTTGAGCCAATTCAGCCAAAGCCAACGCAGAGTAAGGGGTTTCAGCACCAGGCTTGATAACGACGGTACAACCAGCAGCAAGAGCAGCACCGACCTTACGGGTAATCATAGCATTGGGGAAATCTAAAATAATAGAAAAAACAGAGTTTACGATTTGTCAGGTTTTTACCATAATTAGACTCATTTACACACACACACACGGGTTTCTTTTTTTCCCTTGTCCTTCCTATCCCTTATATTGTCGCTCCTTCCAATTGATTTTCAAATTAAAATAACCACCGAAATCACTCAGAATTAAAAACCAAAAAAAAAAAAAAAAAATTGAAAAAAATATACTTACTCCAGGGAGTGATAATACCAACAACACCAACAGGTTGTCTGATAGTGATGAAGCGTTGGCTAGGAATATGGGAAGGAATAACAGTACCATAGGAACGAACAGCTTCTTCAGCAAACCATTCAAAGAAACTGGCACCATAAGCAACTTCACCTTTGGCTTCAGGATAAGGCTTACCATTTTCTTGAGTCAAAATGGTACCCAAATCAGCTTGATGTTGCATGGTCAAATCATACCACTTTTTCAACAAATCATGACGTTGCTTGCCAGTGGTTTGAGACCAGGTCTTGAAAGCTTCGGAAGCAGCATCAATGGCCTTTTTGGTATCTTGACCGTTCAAGTCAGGCAACTTACCGATTTCTTTGCCAGAAGCAGGATCTATTTAGTTTTGTTAATAATAAAAATAAAAAATAATAACCATCATTATTATGAAAAAAGAGGGAAAGAGAGACATAATTAGTTACATAAGCGTCACTTAAAAACTTTTACGCGCGTTTTGAAAAAAATAATAATAATCCGCTTTTCTTTTTTGAAAAGAAAACAAATAAACTTACCAGTAACAGTGAAGGTGTTATCAGAAGTAATCCATTCATCGTTAATGAAAGCTCCAGTACGGAACAAAGAAGGGTCGGATAACTATTATTATAATTATAGTTATATAAAAAAAAAAGGGCCCATGGATTGCCTTTGTCAGTTATTTAAAGAAAGGAAATAGTCGAGTATGAACACAAATATAATATAAAACCAAAGGACAATAACAAACCTTGGGAACTTCAGCAGTAGTAACAATACTACGAGCAGACATATTGAATAATAATTTTCTTGTTAAAGGAGCACGAGATTGATTAAGACAGGCTCTAAGGTAAGGTGTACGTACAGCTGCACTAATCATCGCGTGTAAAAGTATGCCAGGAAAAGGTGGGTTTTTATATGCAAAAAGAAAGGAAATTGTTTTAGAAATTCCGAAGGAACCATTTAAGTCAGTTCAAACATTGCTGACTTCCAACCTTATTACCAAATTTACGGAAGGGTTACAAAAAAAGATCGCTTTTTGTTTGGCTGGTGTTATTATTTCATTATTAAATCAAAGCCTATAAATTTTTTTTTATTACTATTGCCGACTGCATGAATACCCTTTTTTTTTTTTCACTTATAGCAATACTGGCTAATCTTTTCTCCTCAGAGATCATTTTTCTTTTACATATTTATAGTCAAGAATATTAGAATACATTGATGAGATAAAAGAGATCATGAGAACATAAAAAACAGCATATACAGTACAAGTTAAACAAGTAAATAGATAAAAAAAAAAGACTCTCATCCCAACTCGGACATTGTCGGTTTAACAAACTATTCACACGTTACGTGAAAAAGGATAACAACAATGGGGGTTTAAACTGAGAAAAAAAAAGTGATGTATATTTATGAAATAATCTATTCCAAATCGAGTGGGGAGAATCATTATTATTGTAAGTTGAGAAACAGAGAGGAGCTTGAGAAAGATTAAAGCTTGATGATAAATAATGAATACCCCGGTCCACAGTACACACACAGCACACACAGCTTAAATCTGGGGTAAAGACTAATTACCATAATTGTTGTCAACATATATAATAAACTTTTTTTTAAAAAAACTCTGCTTGTATTATTCTTTCGTCTTTTCATTTTTTTTAAAAAAATATTAGTCCCAACAATTCAAAATTTTATTTGTTTTTGTTAGGTTGCTATTTGTTTTAGCAAAAAGAATAGTACAAACTGATGATACTAAATGAAGAGGATAATTATTATGATGGGGCCGGTCACAAGCTGACAATGATCAATGGAAATAAAGACATTGTTGAACTGAAATCAAATAAATGTGATAACCCCCGAAAAGAGAATTCACATCTTGATTTGCGTCGTTACTAACTTCCCTATTTATATTTTTGCATTAATCCTTCTCACTCAACTTATTATTTTAGAACACTCGCCAAGTTAGTGATATTTAGCTTAAGACTAACAAAGCTGACCATATATTATAATTAATTTCATGTTTGATCAAAACTCTTCTACTGGATTGAGAACGAAGGATGAAAGAGTAATATAAATAGATTTGTAGCTATTTTGTTCCACAAGATGGACTGATCTGTATGAATGCATGCGTCTTTCACGTATTTTCAATAGTATCTATAATAGCTTTGCTGAGAAACTCGATACAATGACTGCTGCATGTACCAGCGTCGCATTCAACACTATAGTGCCAGCAGTTCGCTTTCGTTTATTATAGTATGGCACAGCTTGTGTCCTTTATAAAGAGACATATGCTGACACCAAGCTTGTGGAGAGTAATGAGAAAAGTAATGTATACACTGAATTGCATAAAAGTTACACCTCTAACAGAATTTCCTCTTTTGCTGTATCATCCAAATGTATATGGAAGTTAAAAGTAGCTTTAGCAACAAAACCCAGGGGAATTATCAGGATCATTGCTGATCAACTATGCGGGATTTATTTAATATCAATCTGTCAACTTAGCCATCGGTAGTTTTCCAGTTTTTTAGTTCCTTTTTTGAAATCAACGCATAAACTTCTACGTATATCCAGGAAATCCGATGGTATTTCAAAAATGTTGAGAGTTCTATAAAAGATTTGTCGGCAAGGCCGGTCACATTTTGAAAAATGTACAAGTATTATCATTGAACATTATTAAAATTCCTTCCTTATTCAAATATTCCTGGATAGTGTAAACAGGGAAGTTGCATGCCGTCACATGATGCTGATTTTCATAAATAATGTGGAGTTTCCAAGTATCAGGTATTTTGCTACATTGTTATTGCCAATCATTACTGTACAGGATTTTTCCTCGTTTCAGACGGCTGATTTTTTTCAACTTGGCACTGGGTTTTTTTCAACATGGCGTGATGTATTTTTTATTTGGCGCTTGGTTTTTTTCAACCTGGCGGCTGAAATTTTATGATTTGGCGTCTCTATATTATTAGTATGGCGTTCATTGTTTTTTATTTGGCGGCTAACAGCCCAGTGAAAGAAAAGATTCCAAATAAAGCTTTGACTATTTTATTTAATAATAAAGGAACAAATAATAGTTTTAAAAATATGAGAGCATAAAAGCACTAAATAAACATGGTTTTTCTGTACTCGATATTTTTAGTATTCTCATTAAGTCGAATAGGGTCGATGCAACAAATATAAAACAAACGTCCTGGCTTATAACAAATTTATTTTATCAATGTTTGCCAAGTACAATGAACATATGCTGTTCTTGGTTGTAGTTGGGGTAGAATGATAAAATATACAAGTCGTAATAGTAGTCTAGCAACAGAGCCTACTTTTTTTTCATAAATTAAACAAATGGGATAGGTTGTTGCTATTGTAACAGGTACTGAAGAGACACTGATGATATTGTCGTAACCACGACGACAGTTTTGATTATATAACAATGCAAGTCCATCTTTGTTTATTGATAACAGTTTATTTATGTTTAGTGTATTCTGCCTATCACGGATTTTCAAAAGCCTGTGCTCTTAAGGTTTTTCTTTGCTATGATATGTAGAGTTTTAAAAGTCCTGTAAGTTATCAAGTGGAGAAGTGTAACCACATACACAAAAACAAAAATCGCGCGACTTACTCATGAATACAATCTCTGAAGCGTCCTAACATTTGGGCTTCCGCTCGGTGTGGTCGTTGCTGTTGGGCAGCTCGGTGTGTTGAGTGCACTTCAGCTTCCAGACGTGATCTGCCCCGTCTTCGTCTCTCCACTTATTGTTATTATTGTGGAAGTGATGGTGGTGGCACAGTACACGGACAAGGACGACGAGACCCTATAAATATAAACATACCCTTATTTAACTTCTTCATGGTTCTTTTCTTACTACTAACCATTCTATTATACTCATCATTAATATTATAATTACCATTTTATCTCTGTTCTTCCCTTTTCTTTTACACGTAAACGAAGGTAATCACTCGTGTTCCAGCGACAAGAAAACTCGGTCGATAAGTCTGACTAGCAAAGGATAAACCATCGATGTTTATTGAAAGAATATTAAAAGGAGAGAGTGCGTGGTGCCTTGTATAACTTTAACTTCAGCGAGAAAGAGATGGGAGGGTGCAACACAAAATTTGTTATAAGCATAAATGCAATCCACACAATATAATACGGAAATATATTATACAGAACAAGAAACGGGTCGCCATACCGAAACAACCACATAGAGATTATAGTTTATCAGCCAGCAAATATAGTGTAATCAAGTAACTTCTTTTTCACTTGGTTCATAAAATCATGTAGAGACATCTCGTTTCGATGATAACTGATCGTATATGATTCTGCGATGGCAAACAAACAAAGCCATTATACCATTATTAACATTATGCTAAAAAAAACCTGCTTTTCCCCCTCCAGCGTTATATAAATGAGAACATACACTTTTCACCCTTCAATGGGTCCTTCTTTTCAACTTGTGTGTCTGAGTATTTCTATCCCATCCATCTAATCTCGTATCCTCCGATTCCTTGTCTATTCGAGTTCTGCTGGATATTTGACCGACATTGGTGTCACCTCAAATATCAGTTCTCATTTTGACCACTGCTTTTAAAAAAGATTACGATAGTTAGTACAATTGATAGTTGTGAATCATATTACAGTGAGTATTCGCTAAACCGGTACCCAATATATGTGAGGATTGGTACCGGTTTAGCGAATTACCGGTTTAACGAATTGAAACTCAGTCGATAGTAATATGTAGAATATACTGGACGAATAACTATAATTAAATTAAGCTATATTATATAAAAAAAGATGACATTTTGTTTAATAAAGATCGTTTTTATTCTTTTATTTTATTCTTTTATTTTATTCTTACTTTACTGTATTCAATTATCTACTATTAATTATTATCAACAATAGGCAAAGAATCTGCATTGACAAACCGCCAAAAACTTGCTATTTGTTTGAGAAAGCAAAGAGAAAAAATAACTCAATCTGGACTTGCTCGATGGGCTAAAGACGAATTTAAGCTGGATAAATTACCTGGTCAACAAATTATAAGTGATATTTTGAAGAAAGAAGAAGAATATATGACAATGACTGAACACCGTCTTAATGCCAAGAAAAATTCGAGAACCTGCACTCCTAGAACTTAAATTGTTACTTCCTCAGTACGTTACTGATATGGCTAATGCAAGCCAACCTATCTCCATGGCGAGCATTATTCACCAAGTCAAAATCCAGTGTAGGCGTCGCCAGCTTGGAGTACCGGAGGATTTCCAGATTTCCAATGGCTGGTTAACTAAGTTTATGAGGCGATATGGTTTTAAATCTCGTCGTATCCATGGTGAATCTGGAGAGGTGGAGGTTAATGCTGATAACATTCAAGACAAATTCAATGCTGTGAAAGCGAAGATTTCTGAGTTTCCACCTGAACGCATCTATAATATTAATGAGACAGGGTTCTTTTATAAGCAAGTAGAAGAAAGTCTCCGTATCAAATTGGCGGAAAAAAAGCACTGCTACTAGCAATTTGTTGACAGACTTTCCCTAGATGACAAGGACGATCTGGATATTTTTTACTTGGTGCGAAAAAAAATTAAGCTTCTAGAAGAAACAAAGGAAAGAGCTGAGATGACATATAAGCAAGCTCGAATCACTGATTTTACCAATTAAATCTAATAATAACAATAAAAATGGTATCCGATTTGATCACAGAACCAATAAAAAAATTAATATTATTTATATAAACACACACATATATATATATAAGGAAAAAAGACTAATATAACTCCAGTAAATATTTGGAAAGATTCACCGGATACCGGTTTAGGGAATCACCGGTATTTTACTAAGTATATAAAAAATAATTGAGAGACACCACCGGTTTAGCGAAATACCGGTTTAACGAATACCGGTTTAGCGAATACTCACTGTACCAGTTTCTATTTGTATAAATGATTAGAAGAATAAAACACCATATGTATTCTTCTAAAAAAAATAGCCGTTCTAGTACGTCATATTTTGATTATGTTTGTAGATGAGGTGGGACGAGCAATTTCATTGTTATTGGTTATGCTAAAATAAGGATACGTCTTTTTTTCTTTAAATATAAAATCTATTGTGAAATATAAGACAAATTACCTTGCTCACGATAACTAGGGAGTCTACCCATTCGTCGGATTTACACCATATAAAGATCAGCTTTAAAGTTTGGTATTGTGATGACATGAGAAAAAGATTCACATTACACAGAATAAAGGTAACCTGTGGGACTCATCGTCCTACATACTTTATTAGGAAACCTTCGATGGAGGATGAAAAAAAATGTAAAGTATTTGTTGCCAACATTCTAGACTATATGGACCTTCTATCAAGTTATTATTAATAAAAGTAAAGCGTTTGTTACGTATTTTTTTTTTCGTGGCTACGCAAAAGATAAATCCATATTTGATCAAATAAATGTAATGATTTAATGCATAATAACAATAATATTTGGTAGCCATGACAACTAAAATGATCATATACCGTAATATTATTCTGCTTGTGAAATTATATGCTTCTAACAAGTTGAAACCAAATTTAATGTGCCGAATTAGTGTAAGGTCGGAACCAATCATTATCAAAAAAGAACACCCTAATTGTGATAATTACAATGGATTCAGTCTAAACCTAGTAGAACCAGTTGTATTATTGTGTACAGGGTGTTCTCACAGTATAGGAACGTGACGCTAATATGCATGTAAATTTGATACAGTAAATACCTCAAGCTGGGAGGGGTGCATCATGCTTCTACCTACAGACAGTTCATTTTATATTATTATTATTATTATCGTATGTTTTATATATAGATGGTTGAATTAGTATATTCATGCGAATGATGATATCACTGTTCGTTTGTTTTCTGAGTTCATGTTTCCCTCCACACCTTCTGTTCTCTTCACATAATGGTTGGTTCGCTCTTTACTGTCGTAACTATAAGAAAATAATAATATTGTAGCGTTTTATCACAGGTATCTTTATCTTCAAAATAGAAGTCATCTTCTCATAAATAAACAAAAAGGCGAAAACAATAATGATAAACAAAATAAAAAGTACAGTGTTGCTATTATACAATATAAACGAGGGGGTATTATTCTACTCTTTTTTTTTATGGTTTATCATTTAGTGACGAACGACATCCACCGAAAATAAATTGGGATGGACCAATATAGACCGTAACTCTTCATCCATTTCAAATTTCTTTTTAGAGCTAATCTTTTGATCCATACTTTCAATGACAGACATCACTGCGGGCGCTTCAACCATGGGACATGATTTAGTCTCTGGGATATTTATACAAAGTTTGACGCGTGGGTAAAATATTTCATCAGGATCATCTTCATCCTCATCCATAGTTTCTTGATGTATGTTTGGCGTTGTTGAGATAGGTGTTGCTGAAGAAGATGAATATGAAGAAATAGTCGAAGAAGAATCTGAAGATGCGATAGGTCCATAGTCATTGATTATAGTGGCCACAAAAGAGATCCCACTTTTTATAACACCCATACCAGGAGAGAGCGGTGATATGGTAAAAATAAGCTCCATCAGTCTACCGACATACTTGCATACAGCTGTAGCTTTAGATCCTATCATTTTTTGAATTGTTTTGAATATCGGGTCGGGTACTTCACCGCCTTGTCGAAAAGCAAGCAATAGCGCTAATGTGGCACGTTCTTGATGTGAAATACCAGGAACATTTGCTAAGGGACCACTGGCTAATGGCATGTGAAATGCAACAAATGCGCGGGTCTCTTTGGGGTAATGTGTTGTCAAATTGGCCAAGTGTATTGCAGCGGGTAAAAGTCGATGTAGCTGTAATGGGTGTTCGGGGTCAAGGTATGGTCTTGGGACAGCATTACGTAAAATGGACCAAATAGCTTCGAATTCATCATATGATAAAGCATGGGGCAATCCACTCGCATATGCTTTGACTCCTTCTAGCAATGGATCTTTTTGTTGTTCTTCGCGTGATAGTAGAGTGTAACATAATCCTTGTCGTGCGCCACCTTCACTGAAATTGATCTGCCGTACTTTGATAACATTTAAAAGTGCGGAAACTAAAAAGCAAATGGCAGGTACCATGCTTGCTCGTCGTTTTGATATTCTGAATCCTTTGAGTTGTTTCATAGTCTTTTGGGGATTTTTATTTTTGTATTTGTTGGCGAGTTCTTGTAATTCACGACCTTTTATTGTATACCCGCTAATGATGGGGATTGGATAAGTAATGAAATCTCGATTAGATCGGTGTTGCTGATGATGGTGGTGATGATGGTGCTGGTGAGAGTTTTCTTGTTCGTCTGATTGATATCCATGTGGTTCTGTGACTATAGAACTGCGACGCCTACCAGTGCCAGCTTGCGATAGTTGTTGTTGACTATATAAGCGGGATCCTTTAGCCTTCATTGATAAATAACCAAGAGCACGAAACCCACCGCCACTCATATAGATAGTATAACCTTCGTCACTATTTAATTTGGCAGGTACATTAACATGTTCGAAAGCAGTTCGAATTTCAGAGACAAGCTCTTCATGTAAAGCTTTTCGATCTTTTTTGGTGTTACAATGTGCTAAACGGCGCTTGAGTGCGGCGGCCCCGAACGGTAATGATACAGGTGAAGATGCTATCTCAAGTTCACCATCTGATGAACTAGTCACATAACTAAATTCGACTGAACCACCTCCTAAATCCATTGTTACTCCATCTACCTTGTAAAAGGACCCTAGTGCATAAAAAAAGGAGTGGATGTTAGAATTCAAAAACCTTATCAAGAATTTGATCTGCACATATTATCGGGACTATCGGATCCATCCAATATGAACTTTCTGTTAAGTTCTTTTCCGTAATTACCTACTATTCCAGATGCTGAGATCAATGCCTCGTCTTCTTTAGATAAGAGTGAAACTGACCAACCAGTTGCATCATAGATCTTGGTAATAAAGTCTTGTGAGTTAACAGCCAAACGTGTCGCTTCTGTAGCAATGATTTTGACGTTATTTAAGTCTACACCAGCATGTTCACATAAAGCTTGAAAACGTTGGAAACTTGTCACTACTTGACATATTGTTTCTTCTGGAATGACGCGTTCAATACCTTGAGCATCAAATAATGAAATGGGTGCACGTTCCTCATAAGCAACTGGTAAATGTCGTGCTAATGCGCTTACTATACCAAAACGAATTCCATTGGAACCCATGTCAATTACAGCCAAAGGAGCTTGGGCTGATAAATTTGACATTGTTATTATTATGAATTTTTTTTAACAAATAAAAAAATAAGGTATGAAAAAAAAGGAGAAAAATAACGAGTAGAAACCAAAAAGTATGAAACACTAAAAATAAGTACGGAGATTTTTTCTTTTCAGTTTTGCAGCAGAGAGATGTGATTTTTTTTAATAGTAAAAAAAAAAAGAGAGAAAGAATGATATATTTGGTAATTATTGATGAAAAAAAGGATAAACAGAGAGAGATGGGGAGAGTATATTTTTCTACTTGTAAAATTCAAAGTTTGTGTCTTCTTTCTTAACATTTGCTTTATAACCTTTCTCCAAGTCCTTGCTTAATATAACATAACGATTCTTGCGTACAGCATGCATACCAGCTTCTTGACAAATGGCTGCAATTTCTGCACCTGAAAGTTTATCTGGCCGAGAAACAACTAAAAAATGGTTGACGAAATCTTATTAGATTTTTTTTCTATTCTTTCATCTAACCTTTCTTTTCGCCCAAAACAAGTTAACTATATTTTGTAAATAAGGATATCAAATTAATTAACTTACAGTCTTCAAGATCAACTTCTTCAGATAAATTCATCTTGCTTGTGATAGTAGAGAAAATCAATCGTTTTTGACGACGATCAGGAGTGGGAAATTCAATTTTACGATCAAGACGACCCGGTCGAAGCAAAGCAGGATCTAATGTATCTGCACGATTGGTTGCCATGATAACCTATTACCATATAAACAACACATAACTTTGTTAGTTATCTATGTTTAAATAATTCTCATAATTCCCTTATCTATCCCTCTTTATCTCTCTTCCCATATAATTCGCCAAATTGAATAATTAACAAAATTTACCTTAACATTTGAAGTTTGGTCAAAACCATCCATTTGATTCAATAATTCCAGCAAAATACGTTGAACTTCTCGATCTGCACCCGTTTGAGCATCGAAACGTTTTGTTGCAATAGCATCAATTTCGTCGATAAAGATAATAGCAGGCGAATTTTCTCGAGCAAGTCTAAACACATCACGTACCATACGAGGGCCTTCACCCAAATATTTTTGAACAAATTCGGAACCAACGACACGAATGACATTGGCTGTTGTATGATGAGCCACTGCCTTAACAAGCATCGTTTTACCAGTACCAGGAGGACCATATAGCAAGACACCTCTTGGAGGGTCAATACCAATTTGTCGATACAAGTCAAAGTGTGTCAATGGAAGTTCTACAGCTTCACGAATTTCCTGCTTTTGAATATCCAAACCACCCACATCTTGATATGTTACGTCAGGTCGTTCGTCAGCACCCAACATGGCAATACTGCTATCTGCTTCTGGTGGCAAAACATCAACAAGTGCATTTGAATGACGATGTAAAGCAACAGACGAACTTGGTTTCAACAATTCACGATCAATAGTACTCAATATACGTACGACATAGTTTGAGCCTGTGGTCGATCCGACGATACCGGTATGCTGATCAAGAGGTTCCAAAAACTGTCCAATGACAAGAGGTACAGACTTGATGCGTTTTACTTCTTCTTGTGCTCGTAACAGTTCTCGCTTTAAATTCTTTTGTTCATCTTTGATATACTCTTCTTGCAATGCAAGAAATTCAAGGTTACGTTGAAGCTTTTTTAATTTGACGTATAGATCCTTTTCTGATGCTTCTTCTAATAGACTTGTTTTTGTGGCAACGACAATAGGATCTTTGGTCTAAATAATAATAATAATAATGGTAATAAAATAAATATGTGATATATCGTTTTAATCTCTGCATTCTACTCGTTTCTAAACACAATTTGATTTTTATTTTCTTTATTCGATAGAAATTTTATTTATTACGTTTGGTTTGACTTGGATTCCAATTTCTTCCATGTTGAAAAGGGACGACGCGTAGTAATAACTGTGAGTGGGTACGTAATAAGCAAAAGAAATACGAATACGCAATCGGAGCAGCAAATTTAATTTTTTAAGCTGCTCACCTATTTTTTTTTTTCAGTTAGCTGGCATTATCGGCTTCTGTACTTTTAACCTTTTCGTTTTTTCTTGGTAACCAATGATGATACTTTTATATTATCTTACAATTATATAAGAGTATCTTAATAGTACTTTAGATGTTTTAGTATACAGTAAATCTTGATTTTCTTGTTCAATGCTGCCAAGGAAAGAAGTTCTAGACTATTGTTGTTGGGTTGCTAATTGTATTGCTAATAAACAGTTTGTTTCCTCACATAATTTTTAAATATAGCATTACTGATAGATCTTGATGATTTTTTTATATGAAATCATATAACATAGACAGGAATTAATAATTACTCATCGTGGCTATGAAATAGCTTGTTGATATACGATTCTGGGTAGTTTCAACGATAGTAAAGAATAAGCTTTATAATTAACGTTATTCACCAGTAGTGAGAAATAAAATATCATCTATTTTACTCGTTTCATGTACTAGATAATAAATGAATAAAAAAGATAACAGAATTGCCTGTAAATAGATGTTTTAAAAAGATTAAAGTAACAATACGTGTTGATCTGTCCAAGTTAATTAGGTTATCGATATGTACCTAGTTAAACAGAAACATATAGAAAATAACTGTTATTATGTAATAGATTGTGTATAAAATTTTATGTAAAGAATATACAACGGCTTCTTTAAAGCTCTATTGATATTTTCATCATGTTTAAGACTATCTTTTACCTCATAACAACTATAAATACTTCACACGTGGATTTTGCCTATGGAGAGTCTATCTTGGTCAAAAAATTGCCTCCGATTTTTGTTTTTTTGCTGCCTATCATCTATTTTGCTACCAAAAGTTACAATACTTAACGTCATGCAATCTGACATGAAAAAGAATATATAGAAAAAGTTTAAGTGTAGCAAAACAAGATATAAACTATTTAATTTTTAAAGATAGGACTTCACCGATAGTGACGATCCATTAATTTTGATAATTACCCATAAGCTTGGGCATATTCTTGGGACTTTGCTTTTGTTGCTTTCGATAACGTGATTTCAGGGATAGTCGACCAATGAGACATGTAAAAAAGAATGTTAAGCTTACCAAATTCATTCACTGTGGAATCAAGTTATTGGGATGAGTCAGTGTTTATTTTAAAAATGTTGTCACCAGTGACTTTTTTTTAGAACATCTTCTATCAAGTACGTGCATCTATGCTCTTTTTACCAATAATAAAAGGTCTAACATTATAAAACCATCTATTAGTGCGTATTAAATAAAAGTTGTCTTTAGTAGATAATAAGCTTATATAGTTTACGGCCTTGTAAAATAAAAAAATTACTTATTGTTTATATATAGAAATAAAAGTGCGTACAAAGAAGTTTACATATAGCCAGTATATACATTAATGTTCATGCTATAGAAAAACAAGTTTCTAACTTATTATCATCGATTTTTACGTATAAATCAAAACAAGAAGAGAATGAATGAAAATCCAAGGCTCCAAGGCGGATAATACTAACAACACACAAAATCCTTTTTTGTATGAAAGGTTAATTTTTTAAAGTCCATTTGAAACTATATAATGAATATACAACTTTGATTTTCATACAATATCAATAATGGCATGATGGTAAAAATTCACTTATTTTCTTCACATCCTCGGACCTCGGTCCGGATATTATCCATTATGTTGCTAAGACAATACAGAAAAGTCTCAGGATTTTCTTTGCACTTTCAGTCTCAGCATAGAAGGTATAAAATAACGCTGCTCTTTTGAAAGCTATTCATTCAAATAAAGAAGAAAAAAGAACAATGGCCGACGATGAAATCCCTGATCTTGTACCAGCTCTTGAAACTGGGTAAGGAGTTCTGTCTCATGTAGAAAAACAAACCATGTCTTTTTTAACTAATGTTGAATAACAATATGTAAAAATACGCGTTCTGTCGAAAAAATAATATTACTAGCATTGTAGACGAACCTAAACTATCGTCAGTGTCAGTTGCCAAGGACGAACCGATCCGAAAGATCCCTGTAACCATTGTAACAGGTATTTACTTGATCTATCAAATAGAGGCTTATATAAGTTGAGCAGACGTTAATATAAGTATTTGATATATATGTTATTTACACAACAACAAATATTAGGTTTTTTGGGCAGTGGCAAAACGACACTTTTAAACTATATTCTTACTGAGAAGCATGAAAAGAAAATTGCTGTAATTCTTAACGAATTTGGAGAAAGTGAGTGAGAAAGGAAACATGTTTTTTATTTTCGATATCTGAATACATGTATTGATGTATTGAGGGTTTTTTAGGTAGTGATATTGAGAAATCTTTGTCAATAAACCAAGAGGGTACATTGTATGAGGAATGGCTCGAGTTACGCAATGGCTGTTTATGCTGCTCTGTAAAGTAAGTAGAAGAAATGAATAATTTGATGACTTTGTAATATATTAATATTATCCGCTTTAGAGATAATGGTGTCGCAGCAATCGAGAATTTGATGGAAAAGCGTGGTAAATTCGATTATATTCTTCTCGAGACCAGGTACGAAACATATAAATAATTTTGCCAGATGGGAGAGTGACTGTAATTATCTTCCCATGACACCTAATAAAACCTATATAGTGGATTAGCTGATCCTGGACCTATTGCATCCATGTTTTGGTTGGATGATGGTTTAGGAAGTGATTTGTATTTGGATGGTATTGTCACCTTAGTAGATGCAAAGCATATTCGTGAAGTAAGTTTGCGGCGTAGAGTGTGAGAAATGAAGTTGTGTCTATTTGTTGGCTAACATATAAAACATTCTATATATATGATAGTATATGAAAGAGAAGAAAGAGGATACTTTAATTAATGAAGCTTTAAAGTAAGTATTTGCATGATATATAACACTACTTGAAATCGAGATAGAGAGAATGAAATGAAATACTGACAATTCTATAATATCTTTTTATCACATACTTCAGACAAATTGCAATTGCTGATCGTATTGTGATCAATAAGAAAGACTTGCTAAATGATACCGAATTACAACAACTTCAAAATGATATCCGTGACGTAAATGCATTAGCTGATATTTTACAAACGGAACGATCAAGGTATACTATACATATCTTTGAATAACAAATTGATTGAAAAAAGAGACTAAACAAGTGTTTTTGTGTACATAGAATTCCCTTGGATTTCGTACTCGATATTCAAGCATATGATATTCATAATGCTGACACATTAGCACGTCAAACAAAGAAGATTGAGGAGCACAGTAGTGTTCATGCTCATAGTGTCGGTCATGTAAGTGTATATATATAAAGTTAGAATTACAAAATGACAATAAAAACACATATTAACTTAATCTGGATTATGACATATAAATATAGGATGTACAAACTATATGTATTCATTTCGATCAACAATTAAATACACTTGAACATTTGGAATCATGGATTCAAACTTTGTTATGGGAGAAAGAAATTCCCGGTGAACCTGAACAAGAAAATAAGGATGATCAATCACAAGTAGTGGTATTGCGCTTAAAGGGTATAGTCCTTCCACCCAAAGACAACAACGATACATCGGGTGATCGAAAACGTCTCATCATTCAGGGTGTACAAGATTTGTATGACATCCAAGAAGGCTTTGCACATGAACAAACGGATATCAATGACAAGACAAGCAAGATCGTACTTATTGGAAAAAATTTGGATAAGAAACGTTTGGACCAATCGTTTAAAAAATGGGTTCAAGTAGAAAATGTCTATTAGTAATGTTGTTAATAATATAAAAATTCATTTTACAAAATTCTCATTCATACTATGCATTATGTCATTCAATGAAAAAAAAAAACAATTCTCTGTATGTCTATTATTTGGGTAGATTTTATAAATGTTTCAAATTTATATAGATAAAAGTATAATATGATACTCCATCACATCTCTTCCCCGTTTCTTCACCATTATCGTATTCCAAAGCAAAAGACTTGCAAAAGCCATATTTATAATAATATAATAAAAAAACAATCCATTTGAACCAATACACTGTATTTATGACGAAATGTTTAAAAATGGATCAGCAAAGCAGTGAAAGAGACTAAATGTTATGTATTTTGTTATAGAAAACGCGACAAGATGAGGAAATGTGGTATTTTGTTGCAAACATGTTGTTGTCTGTTGTTAACGTGTGTGTTTGTGTGTGTTTGGATGGAAAGGGAACAATAGGTCAGTTTTTTTTTCTACATGGCCATTGGTTGAGGTTGCTTGGATACTTTTTCAAGTTCGGCTCTGTATATAAAAAGAAAAAAAATCAAATTCGTTAGGACACGTAAGCCATACATAGTGCTTGTGTACAAAAGAAAAACCAAGATCATTTACCGTAATTGTTTTGAGAAATCGTCCTCAACATCGTCGTCATCCCAATTATCTTCCCAGTAATGTGCGTCATCTTTATCTTCTTCAGCTTCTCCCCAATCTAAATATATGAAGTTAATATTAGTATTCATTATTCTTGATCCCATATTATAGAAAAATAGACTTTGGTCATCGATCAAAGTCAAAACAGTTTACCTTCGGCAGCAAATTCTTCAAATTCGTCGTCTTCTTCCAATGCACCTAATTGTGGCATATCTTTTTGAGCCTTCTCATCCTTTTGTTCCTGAGGCTTATTTTGTGTTGGTGTAGGTGCAGCAGACATTGTCGATCGAGTTATGTATGTATTACGAATAAAAGAAGTTGGGACGTGACGTGATGAAGGTCAGCACTGTACTTTTAAGGGAGTTTAAAAAATTGGGGAATTTTGATTCTCTGGTTAATAGACCGTGTTATAATCTTTCTTTATAGCTAGGTTTATTTAGACCATACGTTTAAATTCGATTATTTTGTTTAACGTCTCAAATTGAGCACAGCATCCTTGATGAACATATTTGCTCGAGACAAGATAGTGGAAGTAGCGGAAATGAAAACCCTACATGAGTAGATAGGGAAAATGTTAAGGGACATTTAGACCACACAATTAAGAAGTGTAACGATAATACAATTTCATAGTACTACTACTTAACTGTGTTTACTACTTCTAATATTACTACTACTACTACTACTACTACTACTATTACTACATGTTACAAAACAAATAGAGCTATTTTTAATACTACGTAATAGGAAAGTAGCGGTACGTCTTTGATCATGCATTGACCATAAAATTCAGTCTCGTACTACTTTGGAGTCGCTATTGGATTTTTTTTAACTCGCCAGTAGGCCTTGATTTATGTATTTCCCCAGAGTAATTTTTTTTTTACTTGAGGCAACAATGATATTTGTCATTTTTGAAAAGGAGCAGCAAGGGTTAATAATTATAATTTCGTTTGTTTAGGTGCCACAGTATTTCGATCAATACAAGTTAAAATGTCTATCACATACATGTTGTACTTTTTTTTTGTAAACTCGCCGCATGTATCTGGAATTTTATTTCGTAATAATTGTTGTTAATCAATTGACAGTTTATTAAGCAACTCTTCAGTAAAAAAAGAACATCATCGTATCGCTGTATTCGTTTTTTGCTAGAAATACGACATCGCCCAAGACTAAATAATTCATGGATGTTAGTTTCAAGCAGGGCCATGCACCGCAATATCCGAAACAGAAAACAAGAGCCGCAAGGAAAGTGTTACATTTGGCTTACTATTCTACAAAAAATATGCAAGATATGCTCGAGTCAGTAGACTACTTCGAATAGCCGAACCTCTCTTGATATCAACCCTTGGGATTTATTATTATTTATAGCACTAACGTATTAGCACCTTATGGACTTGGGTTCTCTTTGTATGAGGAGATGCTTGCTTGAGACAGTAAACTTCTTCAAATAGCCGAACCTCTCTTGATACCAACCCTTGGGATTTTATTGTTATTTATAATACATAAAGCACCTTGGACTTGGGTTCTCCTCCACGCAAGTTGTTATTAATTTACACAATACTGACACTATTATTTTTCTATGTCAAGTTCCAATACTACAAGTGTTTACATGGCAAGCAGCGGAAAAAATTTTCGAACCTTTGCATTACTGGTTGAGTCAATCTAACAATATACACAGTTTTTTTGAGTGCCAAATACAAGACAGTCTGAAAGGAATAACAATTAATGAAAGATTATTTTGTGGAATCAGCAAGATCAATAAGCACATACCAAATATGGAAATCTATGAAGGCTCACATGATAGTTACTACGGAAGCATACAAATCAAGAATATGTTATCCATAAAGGAATTCTCATGAAAAGCACCTTATTTATAAACAAATGCGAATACCTTTGGTCATAAATCAAAAATAAAATAAAACGCTTACAATATTTATAATGCTTATGTGTCATGAAATATCAAGTTTATTAATAATAAAATATTTACAAATTTACCATATCCAAACATTTTGCCAAAAACTTCTGGAAATGTCTGACCCACCCTCTACAATTTTCTTTTGTGATTTTTTTCTGCTGCTTCTTCGATACGACCAACTATAATTTCGCTCTTTGTTAAAGGCGTCTTGCGAATCGCAGCATTATCTATCACAATATACATATTTTTTAGCCCCAATTTATTCAGTAATATTGCTATTTCTTCAATAAGCAGTAAACAGTGGCTTGAATTGGTTCCGTATGGTAAACCCCTCTTGGTACCAGCTACCTTTTGTTTTTTTCTACCGTTTAATTTTGGAACTTGCTGAGAAAGTGTAATCAATCCATCAACAGATATATAGCCTAGAATGCTCAAATTAGTACCTTTTGGTCGAACTTCCACTTCTGCAGGTGTTCTTTTTTTAGACCAACCAACAGGACGCACTATATTCTTTTTGAGTCCACTTTCATCGATGAAAATGCACTTTTTTTTGAAAAAAAAAAATAGATGTCGTTGTAGTTAAAATAGTCAACAAACTGCCTTCTTTGTTCCTTTGTATCCTCAGAGTTGCGAACTGCTGTCCCGAGTCGGGTACGAGTAAGTGTGAACTCCAATTTTTTGGTAATGTGCGCGGTAAACAGTAGATTCGTTGACCGATAGATCACCAAAATTAGCAGAAAGTTGCTCTGATATCTTTTACGGTGCAAGTTGGGTGTGCCTCGACGTAATCCTCTATAAATTTTGATTGCTCGTCTATGATCTTGACATTGTTCCTTTTTGTTTTAACTTCTAATGCTAATTTATAATCGGGTAACACTGTTCCTTCATTTTCTTTCCATTGCTTATTAAACTTATAAGCTGCATCATACGCAATACCAGTTTCTTTCGCAGCCTTCGAGAATTTGTAATTTTTGTTTTGCATCAAAGATATGAATTGAGCGACTTGAGAAGGCTTATACTTGACCGATGTCCAAATCATTTTAGACGGCGGTACTCCATCCAAGCCAAGCTCCTCCATCGCGCTGATTGTAGCTAGTAGTTCATTCTCTTCTTCATCAGACGACTCGAAAATATCAGAGATATTGACGATTTGATATATCGCTTTTATAGTTGCTCTTCCTTCGTTATCTTTAAGCTAACATTCAAATTCTACATCGTCTAGTCCTTCTCTGACAAATTCACCCGAAGGATAATAATAATTGTTGATTAACTTGGATATTAGGTTTTTATGCAAAAAGTATTTCAAAACCAGTTTGGGTAAAACAACTCACGTGAAATGTTATGACTTAAATACTATATAAAACTACCCTTGAATATTACGTATACAAGTTCGAAGTTTTTAAAAGTGTACTTGTGTTAATTATCGTATCTTGTTTTTTAATTATTATCAAGGTATTTGCATTGGTTCATAAAAAATGGAATGGCAATGAAAATTTTAATTGAGCTAAAAAAAAATTGATTGATCGGCAAAAGAGCTTGATCGCACTAAGAAATTCTTGTTTTTTAAACGCAAATCAATGTAAGAAACCAAATTACATTTTACTTTGTTCGTTCTACTAAGCTGAATAGTTAATAATAATTGGTATGTCCGTTCGTATAGCAAAAAAAAAAAAAATAAAGCCAGGCAAGATCCGCGTGATACATCATGTAGCAAAAATATATACGTCCTGGATCCGCCAAGGAGAAAGCGGAAATCCCGAGGGAATGACCCCGCTTTCTATTGTACGACGTGATGACCTGAATACTTCCCTCCTCCCAAAAAATTTCTAAAAGGTTCTAGGTCAGTTCATAAAAAAAAAAAGTTTACTCACTCCCTATGTCAATCAAATCATCAGAAGGGAATAAAAAAGAAAGAAAACGAATTAAAATTATCATTGATATGGAATCGCTTAGTTAGTCTACTTGTTTATTTAATTAGTGTTTTTAAGTATATGGTCTTTATTACTTCAATTGAAAAAATAGAAAGGCGCACACAAAGAGAGAGAGAAGTAAAAATTGATAAGAGAGAAACCACATGCCAAAAAGTTTTGACGCTGTCTGCATGATATTAAAAATAGAAAAGCACAGAAAAAAAGACGCGTTTTGGTCGATTGTCTTTTGAGTCTTGGCGGCGGAGCAATGTGGTATTGAAGCCATTTCTAGCTTAGTACATATGAATCGGGGGACCATTTCGTCATGCAAGTTTTCTTTTGTTGTCAGAAATAGAGCGGACATGTGTTTTCTTTTGAAACAAGTATTTAAATAGCAGAGCTTTTTTTAATAAAAAAAGTTTTCTTTCTTTTTAACTTTCTCTCTCCAATTTTCTTTCTTTGTTTAACAACAAAATACAACACATAACAATATCCAATGCTTGCATTTCTTGCCACATTTTTTGATTTCGCTGCGCTTGTCCTTCAAGTATTTACATTATTAGGCAGCACATATAATCGACCATTCTTACGCGACCTTTATTTTGCACGACTTGAAACAGGTTCTGACTTCATTAATTTTGGATTATGGTAAGTTTTGTTCGACCTTTCTTTCCATTCATATATTATCCCATTATTACCATTTTTATACATTTGTTTATTTTTCAATGACACCCGTATCCTTATTAATCCTTTTTTTTTCTTTACAGGTCGTCTTGTTCGGGCCGTGATGGTATAGTAGAGTCATGTAGTAGTCCACACCCTGCTTTTGATTGGAGTAAGTTATTGACACCAATAACAAAAAGATTCTTATCATCATTGATATTTTAAAATTGCTCTATATTTACTGACATTTTTTTCCCTTACATTTCATATAATTAGCTACAGCAGGTGGTTCTGATTATGCATCTATTCGGGAAGTCGCTGGGCTTGATGGGCTTTCAAAAGTATTCTTAGCCAACTTTATCTTGTATTGGATTGCTCTTGGCCTTACATTATTCGCCATGTTGGTTACCTTTATGGCAGGATTCCGTCGTGGAAGTGATTTTTTGGCATCCTTCCTCACATTTATTTCAGCTATTGTTATGATCGTTGTCTTTATCATCCTTATGGTTGTTTCTATGCGAGGAATTAATAATGTAAAGGGTGCTGGTGTGGATGTGTCAGGGCACTTGGGCCCTTCTATGTGGATGACACTTGGTGCTATGGTTGCATTGTTGCTTTCATCATTCTGGTATTGTTTAACATGTTGCTTTGGTGCTGGTCGACGAGTCCATGAAGATAAAGTTTAAAAATATATTATTATCGAACACATGCATAAATCATTCATCATTATCATTATTACCCCATCATCGAATGATATTTTTGATATCCCTCGATTTGTTTATATACACTATATTACACCAATCCGCCCCTTTTACCATACAAAACAAACAAACAACCCATATATGTATATTTATTATTATAAATGCTTTTATACACACCATTTTACTACTTTCCAAACACATTTTTACTTCAACCCCTTGTCTACATTCGCAAAAAAATGTAAATTATATTATTAATTCATAATCCTTTTCCTTTGTATATGATTATTAAACATATATTTTTTGTTACCACATAACTAAATATTTTATAGATAATTCTGGAGGATATCATAAATGCATATATATCTATGATATATATAGAAATTTGTCATATGATTTGTTTATCATACTATGCCTCCAAACAGTCTTATACACTGGGGACCAAAACTTCAAGAGCGATCAGCTGTGTTGAATGTCGGTTCCATTGTGACCCATTGCCTATAATTATTTTTCAAAGTAATTATAAGTATACTATCGATAATTTGTTGTGATTTTTAAGTGCATCGTATGGTTTATTTAGCCGCAGCTTCTATTTTTTTTTTTTGGCAATTTTTCCAATACATAAAATTATATATCAAACTTAGTAAAAGATTATACACTTACAGAAAGCAAAATGCTTCAATTATATAAGTTATTACCAACTGTATGATAATGAAAACTAATTATTGTTTTTTCTTTCACCAATACATATAGAAGACCTATAAGATTAAGAAAAGTATTATATCATAAAGTTTTTGGATAATCAAGAAGTAACAAAAAGAAAAAACACAAACCCTTTTTTAGTATGTCTGTAATACTGTTTTAAGGGTGCATGAGCGGTTTTTTTTTCTTTTTACGCTTGCAGTGCATAAACTTTTGGCTTTTATTTTTTTTTAAAAAAAGAAAGCATCGTTAATGCAATTTTGTTTATATTTCTTATGCCAAGTGTACGTGCTGCGATTTAATAAATACAGGCACGTAGAGTGTCTTTTTGAATTACTGAACCTATATGGCTTAAGATTTGATATTGCCAATTTCGTATTCAGAAAAAAGAAGCCGGGCATACATTGCATATGTGCTGACCATAGAAAAATAGTGATCAGGTAGAATATACTTTTTTTTTGCAGCGTCATGTGTCGTGATACTTTATGTCAAAGAAATTCATCTAATTATTTTCATGCATATGATATACTAATGATTGCACAAATAGTAGCACTCCAGTAGTTAGGCGTTTACACACAACCAGTTTCTGGCGAATCCTTATTAAGAGTTAGACTGTAAAGATACAGTATTATATCGAGATACTTCTAATTGGGTACAACAGAGAAAGCTGTATTGACATGAGACTATACTGGTATTTGATGAATTTTGCCATACATAACAAATTACACTTTGAAGTACGTAGTACAATATAAATAGAGCATAAAAGTAGGCTATGCACAAGTAAATATCATTCAAAATTCGCTTCAATTTTAATAATTAAACGCAGAAGTGATAATTGTCATCACAATATTAATATTTATTCTGCGTTGCTATGCTACAATAACCAACAGAGAATGTACAGTACTGTAAATGATAGTGAAAAAAAATTAAAGTACAATAAATCTCACTATAAAAAAAAGGGGGGAATAATGAGTTAAAAAAGCATATACTGTATTACGTATGGAAAATTTGGTGTATAAAAATATCCAAATAGAGAGGGGAAAATCAAGCAAGGGGAAGAGTCTGTGTCAATTAAAAGAATGTTCATGTTATATTAGGGTTACCTATTATGTCATCTTATAGTATTTCTATTCAACGAAATAAATTTTATTCAGTTTTTATGCACTGCCTTAAAATCAGAATTGATATCTTGAGAGCAAGAATCATTATATAAAGAAACTCTTTATGTTTTTAAACCGCATTGAGAAGAAGGATGGAGACGGAAATAAAAAATAAAAATAAACAACCATACACAAGCACACATAAAACAAAAAAAAGAAAGGAAATTTGAAAGGAGTTTAATTTTGAAAGGGGTTGATGAGAGGCAAAAAAAAGGGGTTGTTAATGAGGGGTACATGTATTAGCTGTTACTTATTTTTATAGATACGTTTATTATCATGACTACAGTACCATCGCCATGGTTATTTTTTTCGCTTTTATCTCATTACGTATCTGTCATTGGTTATTTTTTTTGTCGCAGAGAAAAATACAAAAGATATAGGATGTTAAAAACCAAATACTGATGACTGAAATACCGAATGTGTCTTTCTTTTTTTTTTTATAAAAAGAAACGACAACATATGTAAAATACGTTGATACTACCATTTTTCAATATAATATAATAATATTACCGGGGTCAGATAATATCGGTTTTCTACATGGAGCTTTTTTGCTTGATCGACAAAGCAGACAGTACACAGCTGTAACATATATGATTTTGTGACACCTATCACAACATAAAGAATGTCAATCGTACATATATTATTGTTCCTCTAGATTTATTATGAAAAGAGCAGGACCATAATAATGCGAAGTTATTTGTCAAAACCGATAGAATGATAAGGGCAATAAACTATAATAGTAGAGTGTTTCTTCTTCACATTTTGTCATGAAAAAATACCAAAATCATTGTCAAAATTATATAAAATCAAGTATTGGCGTTGATGTGGTTATTTATGATGAAGACAATATAAATAATTATTCGATCATCATATAAGAGATTTAAGGAGACGAATCTCAACGTGGAATCATGAGTACTGACTGTATGATGCTTTGTGGCACACGAATAGAAGGAGGATACGGAAGGGGTAAGGCTAAAATAATAATAATAATGCGTCGACTACTTTGACTTCATGGGTTTTTTTTTTGTACAATACTCTATTTATTAAGGAGTGGGGAAGAAGAGATTGGGAAGGGGGGGGGAGACCCCATTAATTTCAAATATATTTTTTTTATATCTTATATTGTACACATACATATATCCCGCTTTTTCGTTCGTCTTTCTTGCCTCTTTTCTTCTTTTTCTTCATCAAAAATATATATTTATCTAAAAAAAGTTGCATCGTTCTGGAAAAAAGTGTAATTAATTTCAATGCACTAGTACGTGACTAATCAGAGAAATATAACTTACTGTTTAAACAAAAAAAAGAGTTTACAAGCTTTCCCTTTTTCTCTCTCCCTCTCCTTCTTTTTTTTTTCTTTCTCTAATATCGTATATATAAAATAATAACAATGTCGACATCACGGAAACAAAAGAGTAATTCGAGTAATAATAATAATAGTAGTAGTAATCAACAGGAACTATCTGACGAGAGTAATAGCAGTAAACCACCAAAAAATATAGCATCATCTGATGTAACAACGACGACAACTTCATCTTCAGTTGGATTGGATGGTACAGGAGCAATATATTCCTCTTTCCCAGCTGTACGGCCAAAACCACGTAAAAGGCCGCTACCACCGAGTAGACGAAATGGAACAGAAAGTTGTAGTAGTGGTGTTAGTTTGCGTTGGTCGACATGGTCATCAATAAAACAACCGCAACGAAGGAGTAGTGCAACACTTTCAATGATATTTCGGCATCGACGACGGACATTTCCACCATCTTCGCGAGTATTACAAAAAGAAAAACGACGATTTATTCAAGGCACAGGAGGAATAGCAAGCAGCAGTAAAAAGAAATCTGTTCGAATGAAGCGAAGGCATAGTCTAGCGGGAATTTTATCAACCTTAAAAAATGTTGGTAGTAGTAGCAACAGTAACAGCCATTACCGTTCGAATAATAATAATAGCAATAAATATCCATCTGTACGATCATCCATGGTACTTCATATTTCTGATGAAGACGCAGCAATAACAGACGTTCCTGAAATTCTTTACGACGATTATATCAGTACAGAAAGCATGCTCTCATCACAATTATCCAGCTGCCAATATTGCAACAACAACAACAGTAATAGCAGTAATAATAGTAATCATATTACCAATCATACTAATCATATCGATAATAATAATAATAATACATCATGTCCTCGCCGTACTCATCGTCATCACCCTCTTCGTAATACGTATACTAATCCACACACACCTTCTTCAGTGTCCTCTGAATCAAGACCACAGCGCGGGCGACTGTACAGTGAAAGTAGTTGGTTCTACAGTTGGGTCCAGCACCATCCGCGACGAAAAAAGAATAAACAGCGACTTATTTCCAAGAATACTAGTGGTGGTAACGGCACCAACAATACTGATACCAAGAAAAGTAGCGCATTTATTCGACCCCCAACTATATCCAGCTTATCTTCCTTATCCAATCCATTATCAAAACTTGATTCCATCATCCACCAAAATTACCCACATCGATTCTCAGCGTTCTGGTTTGATACTCAAGGACGATCGGGAAAACAACAAGTTGAAGTAAATGGTAAAAATGCCATTACAAAAATTAGACAAGACAATAAGCGTTTTGACTTTTCTTCTTCGACTGTTCAATCATCCATGTTCTTATTTGGATTCTTGTTTTTTCCTTTATGGTGGGTTGGGGCATGTATTTATTTACGACATCCTACTCGATTATCCAAACAGCATAACAATCCAGAAGCTCAATCGTTATTTTTTGCAAATCCTCGTATACTTGGTATCTTGAATTGTTGGATGAGTTGCTTTAGTGTGTTGATTGTCCCTGTTATCATCGGTTTAGGAATTTGGTATCATTATACTCTTCATAATGTATAAAGAAAAAAGAAAAAAAAAAACCTCATTCGCACCTCTCCTCTTTCACTCATACACACGCTCACACACACACACACACACACACACATATATATATATATTTATTTTCAATTTTTCCTTTTTGTTTGTATACCACCCATTTCCAAAACAAAATATTGCTTATATATTTTGGCTAAATAAATGTATTTGAGTAAAGAAAAAAGAGTAATTATTTACATAAAACAATCTGTTGTAATCATGAAATGCATGTAGTATGTTTTTTTTGTGTATGTGAATGGGTGAAAATGGGTGCGCAGTGTCGTTTTTTTTATGTAGGTAATTGTATGGTATTTTAAGCACGGTTTCCTCTCTTGCTACGTTCCAAGGCTAACAATAAAAAAATGTATTAAAATCAAATAGTTAATTACGTGTTTTATCCATCTTACTTAAAAATATTATTAAATGACTTACGATTATAATGTAAAAGCTTTTCAATCAAATCAACGTGAGTTAAGACCATACGTCTGCAACAATAACGTTTCAAGCCAAGGGCATCAAGTGCTTCACTGTAATTGTTACAAAAAAAAGTTGCATTTAGTTATTTAATCTACTAAAATTAAAAAGATTGAAAAGACCAAAAAATAAATCTCACCCTTCAGTATATTCAGCTTGCAATAAAGATAAATAGTTATCCCATTTGTTTCCAATGACTTTGCCGCAAGAGAAACAACGAACGGGAATAATCATGATTTAACGATATATAAGTTAAAAAAGAGAAAGTTAAAATTCAACAGGAAGCGTATCAGCTCTGGATAATCTCTTTTGGGAAACAGATTTGTGTGGCTTAGGTTATTTTTGACAAACCTCTCTCTACACAATAATCTGAAATCTTTGATATAAAGCCAAGCTTCATAAAGTTAATATGGCTGTAGCTCAGTGATAGTATTGTTTATTCCATATTATTAGATAATGTATAAAAAAAATTAGATGACTCTCTCCACAAGTAACTGGTCTCTTGTGATTACTGCCTATTTTATTGTTAGGGTCACAAATAAACCTTGTACTTATTTTATGTTGTCATAGTGATAACGGTTTTTAAAGTTGTTGATGTATTATCGACATTAAATGCGGGAATGTTTATTATATATATATATATATATATATATATGGATGTTCACATAGATAAAAGAAAATAGAGGTAAAAAAGAGAGAAAATATGTGTATCTTGGGTGACATAAAAAAGCGGACAAAAAGAATGATGATAATGTGTGAGGGAAAAGATAGAAAAAAAATTAGAATAGTGATCCAGTTTGATGGTTTTGTTGTCCAAAACCATTATTAAATCCGGTGATTTGAGGTTGCTGTAAGAATGGAGAGGATTGTTGCTGTTGTTGTTGTTGTTGTTGTTGCTGACCAAAGGGCATACCTGTCATTTGAGGTTGCATACCTGTCATTTGGGGTTGCATACCTGTCATTTGGGGTTGCATACCTGTCATTTGGGGCTGCATACCCGTCATTTGAGACTGCATGCCGGTTTGAGGGAGTTGTAGTGATGATTGTTGCTGTTGCTGCTGCTTTTGTTCTTGCATCAATTCAAGCAAACTCTTTTGATTATTTGTTTTGGGGGTAGCTGGTGCTAACGATGGACTAGGTTGTCCAAAAGGGTTTCGGCTGGTTTGTTGACTAAATGACTATATACAAAATGAAAAAACAAATTAGTTTATATTTACTTCTTTCGACTAGTAAACTAAAAAAAAGGAGGGACATACATCAGCAAAACTAGATTGTGTATTGTTGGTATTCTGTTGTGCTCCATTGCCGTTGTTACCAATATTCAAAAGGTCACCACTGCTACCACTATTGTTATTGATATTGGTGGCACCTGTAAAATCGGGTTGAATCGTGTTGGCATATCCAGTTCCCCTGCGTTTTTTAAGAAAACCTATAATTAGTTTTTTTTTTCTTTCCTCAACTTATATCATTTTTATTGAGGGAAAGGATTAAAAACTTACATTGGGAACCGCAAATTACCAGTGTTACCAAATGTATCCATACCATCACTAAATTATAAGTATTGTTAGTTTCATTGTGAATAATTAACTAAAAATTGTTAAAAAAAATTCCTACTCCTTATTGGCAAGTAATGCATTCAACTTGGCGAAACGACCATCTCCCGATGGACTCGACGTTGCTTGTGTTCCTGTCGGCTAATAAAAAAAAGAAGGTAAAAAACATATAGATAAATAATGATGCATTAGTAAAATGTGAAAAAATTTCTGGCGCACGGGCCATCGTTTACGTCCGATCTCCGATACCCGAAATTATACTAAAAACAATGAGAATTTACTTACTTGCATGGAAGGAGATGATGGGAAGCTGAGAGAACGAGACTGACCAGCAGCAGACGATGTTGTTACAGTATTTGCAACGGAAAGAGAAGGTGATCGATTAGCAAGTGTCGCTGATGTGACAGTAGGTGAAGCCGATAAAGTTTGACCAAATGTACCAGAGCCAAATGCAGTCGACGAAGTTTGAGATGTTTGTGGTGCTGAAAGTTGTCCAAATGGATTATTTGAAGCAGCAGTAAATTGTGGTTGTTGGAAGCCTGTTACTGTGCTTGTTTGAAATGGTGCCATCCCAGTCATTTGACTTTGTTGAGGAAGACCTGTCATTTGTGCTTGCAATCCACCTCCAAATGCAGCCCCACTCATTTGTTGGTAAGGATTGTTTTGCAATTGCAATTGCTGTTGATAAGGATTGTTCATCATACCCGTGTTTTGAACAGTCAATTGAGGATTTCCAGCACCAATAGGATCACCAAAAGTCATGTTGGTCATTCCAGTAGCTTGTGGCCATTGCTGTTGTGGTTGCTGTAATTGTTGTTGCTGTTGTTGATAAGGGTTCAAAGACGAATCAAAAGATTGTGTTTGTGGGAAAGGATTGAAGCTAACCAAATATATATACCAAGATTAATTTTATGTAAATGTTGCTCCTTAGTTAATAATAACAATAATAATTATATTTACCTAGCAGATTGTGCATTATTATTGTTAGTATTATTAAGACTAAATATGTTGTCTTGATTTTCACGGCCAAGTTTTTCTTTTTGCTTTCGTTCCTTTTCTTGTGCCTCTTGTTCACTAAGACGGATTGCCTTTGCTAAATCTTCATCGCTAATTATAGATTATAATTTCATCAGCAAAATCAAAAAGTAAATGCATATGCATGCATACATAAGCCCTGACAATAAAAATATTAGCTTACCCCTGTTTCTCGAGTCGTTTTCTTTCTTCTGCTTCTGCCATACGACGACTTTCATCCAAAGCACGCTGAAGTTCTCTATCTTCACCGTCACCCTGTCTTCCTCCGCCATTGGATGGGCCACCACCGGATGGATCTACAGGACGATCACCAGGACGAATACCCATGGCATCATTCATATAGTCATTCACACCAGCCATTCGATCTCGCATTTGTTGTCTTTGACGTCGTTCATCCTTCAATCGAGCATCATCCGTCAATAAACTGGTAATGTCTTTAGCCTTTTGACGAACTAGTATTCACAATAGAGTCTCTTTTTTAATATTGTAATCTAAAGAAGGGAGATAGACGCATGGTACTCCCCTCCCCCCTCCTTTTCTTCTATACACACTCTTTTATTCTTCCATCCTCCCTTTCTATGAGCTTTCTTTCCCTAGATGAATAAAGTACCATTAGCGCCAACATCCCGGCCATTGTCATCGACATGTTGAAATTCCTTAAGAGTCTTAATAACATAAACGTTTTCCTTGGCGTACAGAACGACATTCTCCGATCCCACGTGTAGACAGTAATCCAGCAAAAGAAGAGCCTATAGCAATACTTTTAGTAAATGGGATATCATGTAATAATTTCTTCATTGTTTCCTTTAATTATAATTATTTTCTGTATTTTTCCATGTTCTTTTTTTAGCCTCACCTTAAAAACATGACGCCAGTTCTTTCCCTTATCATTCAAACGCTTATCTATCATATCCATAATTTCGATAAAATCATGTCTAAATAATAAATAGTAGTTCGTTAGCAAAAAAAATCTATCATTCATCATTTAATTGATTGAATTTGAAAGGGAAAAAAAAGTAGATTAACCCATGTCACACAAAAAGACTGACAATAAGAATTACACAGTGTATATATTTTTACCATTACTTCCCACACCACCAAAAACATATATAGTCAACAATAGCTCCTTTTTTCCCTCATCCCGGTAAAGAAAAAACTTACTGATTGAATGTTAGTTGAGCAACTTCATTCATCAATGTACCACTGGGTCCCCATGGATCATTGGAAGTTGCTTCACGAACTTTTCTCTGTACATCGGAAAATCCTTTGGCGTAGTTTTTTCTAATAAATTTAAAAGAGAAGGAGGATAAGGGGATAGATGAGTTTGCTACTGTCCTTTTTTTTTTACTACTAATGGTTTACCTAAATTATCATATATTTTCTCAATTAAATAATCTGACTTACATGCTTCGAACAACACCCTTTCCTGTCATGGTTGTTTAAACTTGACTAAAAGAATTAGTAGGAAATCAAGTTGTTAGAAATAATAAAAAAAAACGATCGAATGTGAGGAAACACCCAGGGCGAAGGTATTGCAAACTGGAAATACCATTCTACGCGGAGTTTTCTCATTATCCATATTTGGCATCTCGGATCCTGATAGGTCTCTCGTGGAATTCTAAAGGACTGTGTGGGATTGAAATAAATATATCATAGCGCAGCAGATATTTGCTTTGAGTCTAATAAGTATTTACTTCAGTTTCATTGTAATATCGTGTTAAATTTAATTATTAAAATATACAGTTACGGTATTTTTGATGTTTTCTGTGAAAGGTCCCTGGTATAACAACTGATTCCTTTTTCTATCATCACTAGCAACAATACAACACATTGGCAACGTAATTTGATCACTCAAGTTACAAAAACCATCGGTACGTATGATATGATGAGTAATTAACAACAAATGACATTAAATATAATAAAATAAATGTGTATATATAATAGCCAGTTGATAAATCAAGAAATGAGCGTATAGTATGTAGTTAAATTTCCAGAGTTTATGCTGCAGCTATACTGGACTATAAATCATAAGTTAATTTTTGTTTAACTGAAATAAAACTATAAAATATGAGTGATACTTTAACTGGTTGTCAGATATTTCCCCCCCCCAATATGATAATGAAACATTCCAAATGCTCAACTATTAATTTGAACTGTAGCAAGGTTATTGAATAATGTTTTTTATACTACATAATTCTTTTTCAGGGGGATGTCAGACTTGCATGTGCACGTATTTTTGAGTAAGTATATAAATTAACTGCAAAAAGATCCCCTAAAAAATAAAAGATATTTTTTTCTTTTCTGCGCTCTTCCCTTATTATCAAAATGACCTCTGACAGCTCAGTTCCTTTTATTTCGCGTCGTTCTACAGTATATGGTGTCAATGGGATGGTTGCTTGTTCGTATGTATATATGGTATCAACTGTAACGTTTAAGTCTTATATATTTATCTAAAAAAATATGGGTTTTATATAACACTGTTTCAAAATAATAGAGAACCACTTGCAACTCAAGTTGGGATCGATATTCTCAAGAAGGGAGGAAATGCTGCTGTAGGTATTTTTTCTTTTTAGACAGCTTTTTTTATGCGTTTTGAATCAAAAATCTAACATGTTGAAAAATATATATATTTAGGATGCGGCTGTTGCAGTCGGTAAATTGTATTGTTTACATTTTAAAAAGAATAACATAAAATTTACTAATTACAATCCATTAAAACTTTAGCCGCAGCTGTTGGTGTAGTCGGTAAGTCGTAGTATTATAGCAATTATGCTAATATCTGCTTATCAACTGTTGCACAAATGTACTTCTAAATGCTTTATTACTCATCCTCTATATATAACCCAAATTAAATAGCACCTCGATCGGCAGGTATAGGTGGTGATGCTTTTTGCTTATTTTATGACGCAAAATCACATAAAGTTACCGGCCTCAATGGATCTGGAAGGTAACAAGATAGTAACAGAAGAATGAAAGTGAGATGATACGTAAAGGCAGGAGCAATAATATAATATATATTTTTTTAGAGCTCCCGTCAAGATGACTATGGAATATCTTCGTCAAAAAGCTGGAATTACGGAAGCACAAATTCCTATTGATAGTATCCACGGAGCAACTGTTCCTGGTGCTGCTGCCGCATGGGTTGACACTTTTGAACATTTCGGTTCTGGTAAGCTAGATTTAACTACTCTCTTCCAGCCAGCAATTAATCTAGCAGAAAATGGGTACGTGGCAAACAATTTTACTATTCAGTGGAATTAAATATCAAACTACTTTGTGTATATAATTATAATCTTTGATGACATTGAGTATAAAAATACTTTTGTAAGTAACGCTACGTACTCCAATTTTTATCAAGTTTTCCGGTGTCTCCCCTTGTAGCAAGAGGGGTACGTAGTATATACATATATACGCGAGCAAGTATTGAGTATATGGTAGTGGTAGTAAATTTATATAAAATAACATTATGTATTTAGTGGAAAAACTCGGAGAATCGTTTAAAGAAAATGAATAGACATAAAAAAAACCTCCTCATTGATGGCATACGAGCCCCTAAAGAGGGTGAAATAATGTATCTTCCTGATCTTGCGAAGTAAGTCAAACATAATAATTTGATTTATAGAGGTAAATAACTAATAATTTTTACTCTCTCTTACTTATAACACTGCTTGTAACATCATAACTAAAATAGGACATTAAAAGCTGTTGCTATACATGGAAAAGATGGGTTTTATAAAGGACCTATTGCTGATGCTATAGTTGATGCTATCCAGACTCGTGGGGAAGTGATGACACATGAGGATCTTGCTTCGCATACATCCGAAATTGTTGAACCAATTTCCATTGATTACCATGGATTGACATTATGGGAAGTTCCTCCCAACAGTCAAGGCATCACTGCACTTGTTGCATTGGGAATTATTCGCGCACTAGAAGAAGAACATGGATTGGATTTATCCAATTACGAGCATAATTCAGCTGAATACCTGCATGTTATTATTGAGTCTTTGCGTATAGCGTTTGCTGATACGCGGTATTATGTGACCGATCCACAAGTAAACCACCTTACAGTACCATCGCCTGAACAGTTCTTGAGCAAAAAATACTTGTCTGAGCGTGCGAAATTGGTGAATATGCATAAGCGAAACGATGCGATTGAAAAAGGTTATCCAGAGCAAGCAAGTAATACGGTATACTTTTCTGTTGTTGATGGTGAAGGAAATGCGTGTAGCTTTATTGTAAATTTCCTTTATACTTAACACCATGGGAAGTAAAGTGAACAAAGTGAACGAAGTGAACATTATTGGGTACACAAACTTCCTTATATGGGTCAAAAAGTGAACAAAGTGAACAAATTGAACAAAGTGAACAAAGTGAACCATTTTTTGTACACAAACTTCCATATTAGAACCCCAGGGCTTAGCACACTAGTCACCAAAGTTTTTTTTTTCACTTTCCATATCTTTGTAAAAAGTTTTTATTATTCAAACTTCTGTATTAAAAAAGCTTTTTGACCCCTTGGTAAATCTGTGATGTTAACGTCTGCTGGAACCATCCCAGGATTGATCAAAACATGCTTATCATTGATCAGTGTTAATTTAAACATTCCGGGATAGCTCTTGATATTTTCAACATCGGTGACAAATGGAATTCATCCTTTTCATGGTGATAATGTGCAGCTTTTATTCACAGTGTACTGCCGAATACAACCTTGCTAAACGAAGGGGACATCCCTCTTCTAATGACGAAGTAAAGATTGCCTATGTATAATACTCACATATCATAATTTATAGCGTAAATTCAACCGGAAACATACCTTCATACTCGTGTAAACATAAAATAAGCTCAACAAAATATGTGCCGCTTACACCACTAGTCCTTGTAGTAAGTACTAGTCTCACCAATGTATCAAGTTTTCTTGGAGCGGATGACTATGTCTGGCATCTGTATATGGTACGTCTATACAATAATATAATTAAAACTATAATATTATACATTTAATTCTTATATAGGACAAATCCAAATGACTCGGCAAGTTTTCTGTTGGTGTTCAGTGGGCTAGGTAAGTAACAATATCTAACAATATTTTATATATCATTTGGTACAAACAGATATGAGTAGGAACTGTATGAGTGTATTTAGCCTACGAGGAGCTTTACCTACTTCAATATTACGAAATCAAGAATCATATTTGTCAATGTAAGTTAAACTAGATGTACTAAAAGTGGTTTTTTTTATCCAATACCCAAGAGCAAATGTAGGTACAGTGGTAATAAAAACTTGGTAATATTTTTGGTAATTTTCTAATTCTGAACTTCTTTTATAGGCTACCACCACCACCGATTCCCCCATCTATCTCTTCGTCATTATCATGATCATCTACAATTCAACAACAACGATAGTATATAACAAGTCTACACAAACCCGAACAACCTCCTCCGCCTATTTCCTCATCCTCCTTTCCCGCTCTTTCACCTGCTCGACGACTGAGGAAACATGTAGCTTCCCAGTTACTTCCCAATCAGCACGCGAACACCCCCATCCCAACAATGATATATAATAATATAAATGATATGAATTTTTAATAATAAAATATTTACGTATATTATCTTATTTCACGAGTTATGATTGGATTATTTTTGTTACACTGCTTTCCAAAAAAAGAATACCCTACTGACTTTCAAATCGCAAGTTCACTTTGTTCACTTTTGTTCACTTTGTTCACTTTATTTCCCATGGTGTAATATTTAAAACCACCACCCTATGATACCCGTAAGCTACTAACAAATAAGTATGATGCTTTAAATTACCTAGGTTTCTATCTATAGTCCTTTTGGAGTAAGTTTCATGAGTGGTAAAAGTTTTATTATATGAATGAATTCTGTGAACAGCTTATAATTTAATTTTTTTAACTTCATTTTATCTTTTTTTTTTCCAATGTTTACAAAAATAATATTAACATCTGTTAGACATATGTCATACCCAAAGATTGTGGCTTTCCTATTCATAATAGAGGTTGTAGTTTTGTAATTATTAAAGATCATCCCAATTGTATCGAGCCGAAAAAACGTCCGTATCACACTCTTATTCCGTCCATGGTCACAAGAAAAACGGACTCTGGGGAGCAAGAACTTGATATGTGCTTTGGTGGTAATGTGTTTTATGTTTTATGTTTTTTTTTTGAAAAAAAAAGTAATATATATATCAAAGACGAAAATAGATATATGGTTTGCGAAAAATGTATGGTCATAGTAAAAATAATAATTAATATAAAATTACAGTGGTTGGTGCGTTCATGCAAGCACAGGGTCACGTTCAAATTTTTCTGAATATGTTACGTTATTCCGAAAATCCTCAGCATGCTATCGACTTACCGAGAATTTGCATCTCTCCTCCAGAAGCAAATCAGCCCAAATTACCAACCACTCTTAGAAGTTTTACCGATATGTCTATCTCCATCGTGCATCTTGAAGAAGGCATCGAAGCCACTGTTATTAATAAATTAGAAGAAATGGGCCATACTTGTTATTCTGTCAAGGGTCATGGTCGCTTGATAACGTTCGGTCGCGGGCAAATTATTCGCGCACGAAATAAAGATACACTACCAGGTAGATATGTATTGGCTGCTGGTAGTGATCCACGAGCTGATGGCCACGCTGCTCCTGCTATTATATCCAATAAACTTTAAAACTAGTATACTTTTTTATTACATTATTGGCGGAAATAACGCCTTTTTGTTTCAATATATAACATTTCAAATTGTGATGTATACTATGAAAACTGAACAGGATTACCCCTGAGAATAATAAAAGCTACTTTTTTCGTAGAAAAGTGCGACAGCCCAGATAAAATTGAAATTGTACAATTCTGAAAAAAATACTTACAGCACTGACTGACCTCTTATTTAATAAAGACACCTATCTACTTAAAGCTTTTTTTCTTCATCGAATTTATCACAATAATGATGTTATACGTATGTCATAATATTTTTATTTGGTGCTTTATATGTACCCATCGATTATCCCGATATGCAAGGAGCGCTCATGCAGCATACAAGAGGTGCCGAATAAGCAGCTAAAAAAAGAACTTCTCCTTTTTATTTCTCTTTGTAGGGGTATTTAACATGCCACGCTACAATAAGGAAAAATTCATTTCAAGGATTTCTCTTCTTTTTTAAATTTGTACATATTATTAGCACCATATCATCAAGTCTGCTCAAAACAACGTTATTTCGGTTATGTCGTCGAAAACAAATAAAGACGACAAGTGGCAAAATAGTAATAATGATAATAATAATATAGATATAATACATAGTGGCAGAATCGAAAATGAGGCAAACTATAAGTCAAAGCACTCTTTAGAAGGTATTTTATTATTATTATTACTATAAATTCGAATAAATGTTATATAGGTTACCGCTCATGTAAAACAAAAAGAAAATAGCTTGCTACATATGTCAGATGAAATAAAAAGCGGAGAGTTGGTTAATAGTGATTGTTCACGTACAGCTCACAAGAGTAATAATAAACTGGATGGTCCATTATCAACAATATCATCTACTACTACATGTGACAAAAAAAAAGAGTTTACACAAGCAAAAAAATATATCGTTTTTGCAGTTGCAGCCGTGTCTCAAATCTTGTAAGTTTTTATCCCTATATTAAAAACAGTACTAAATACGATACGTATGTTTGCTATTTGACTTTAACTAAGTATTGTTGCTTCAAAGAAATCAAGCAGGTTTGAGTGGACTGGTACGTCAATCATAATTTTCATATATATATATATATACATGTTTACTGAGTATTATTGTTTTCTCCTTCCAACTCATTATATATAGCTTCCTGCGTTACCCGCTATTCAAGATGAACTAAATACCACTGCTACCATTACAAACGTGACAGGTAATACTGATGATACCATCATTTCAATACGTAGCAACAGTGTGTGTTTATATACACAAAGAATCCTTTACTAAATTTATTGACTATTACATTATACAGTGGCTATGCAGTCGCTCATGATTGGCTTATTGGTAAATAAATAACAATCCTTTGTATAATGTACCGCCGTTTTGATAAGATGTTAAATGCGAGTAAGAACCTTTTTTAACCATATATAATAGAGTGCTATCTGGGCTTCTTATGCCGATGGGTATGGTATGTATATTATCACACTATATCTATTACTATAATGTGTTATTTATTCATTATAACCTAGTTAACCAAATGAATTTTAATTTTTTTCTTTTGAATGTCGTCAATAGGACGTAGAAGGGTGTTTATTGCATCCAACGTCTTTTTAGTTTTAGGAAACATTGGTTCTGCATTATCTATTAATATTGGAATGCTACTTGGTTTTCGATTAACAGGCTCTATTGGTGCTGCTGCTGTAAGTACATAAAAAGCGATATTGGTAATATAAGCTGTAGTGTATAGATATATAGTAAAAAAAGTGCTAATATGTAACTTAACTGTGGATTGTATTATATTTAAACATTTACAGAGTGATGCATTGGGAGCTGGAATGATTAATGATGTATTTCAAGACTCTGAAAGGGGTAAGGCAATGTCGTGGTATGGTTGTATGAGCTTATATTGTATGGTCTCTTCGTAAGTGGAAATTATAGCAGTGTATATGAATAATAGTCAAAGTAGAATGTCACACATTTGTATACTAGCAGTAGTCTAATATTACTAACAATATAACATCATCTGCTCTTAGGCCTTTTATAGGCGGTGTTCTCACACAGTATCTTGGCTGGCGTAGTATTTTTTGGGGATTTGTTATTGGTTATAGTGTTTTATGGCTTGTCATTGTATTCGTGCTACCTGAAACCAACTTGCATCCTTCTCAAAGTAAACAAGAATGCCGTTATGATTTTGAAGCAACTGGTGGCGTGAATGATTCAACAACAAAAAATAACAGTAAAACAAAAGCTACTTCTTGGAAAGATAACATGGTCAATCCATTTTCCTCATTGAAACTGCTCAAATTTCCAAACATGTTACTCTGTTGCTCGTATCTTGGTTTGTTAGGTTTTACAAACAACGCATCTGCTATTTCCTTCACATGGGCGTACAGCATACAGTATCAATTTTCGCCTACATTTGTTGGATTGTTCTATATTGTTGGAATTATTGGTAATACAGCAGGAACTTGGTTAAGTGGGTCAATGTCGGATCGTATCTATATGCGCCGAACCAATAATGCAAAAATGAACGACAACCCAATATATCCAGAAATGCGTTTAAGCCTCAAGTGGCAATTTGTAGGTGGGTTCTTTCTTGCTACAGGATTCACTACGTATGGGTGGAGCACAGAAAAAAATGTACATTTTTCATCAGGGATTATTTGCTTGGTGTTTAGTAGGTTTTTAATTATCTTTTTTAAAAACTTATACTGTATATGTATATATGCATACTAACAATCACTTGTACTATTTTTATCTTTAGTTCAATTTGGATTTTCGATTGTAAGCTCCTTCATAACTGTGTACGCTGTGCAGTCGTTTCCAAAGCATGGCTCTTCGGCTCAAGGTACAGTATTATACATAAATATACATTGAATAGGTTTTTTTTATATCATTTAATAATATTTATAAATTTAATTTAACACATAAAATAGCATGTATTCAAACTATAAGATGTATATTGATGGCGGTTGGAAAGTTTACAACAATCGAACTACAAAATCTTTTGGGTCCGGGACCATTTTTTACTATTCTTAGTAGTATACTTCTTGTTTCCTGCCCGTTCGTCGCCTACATTCAGCGTAATCGAGAAAAGTGGAAAGAAGGACGAGAACTGAAGGGTTGCTAACTCTCGTCGACATAGTACAATAGAATTAAAATAATATATAATACTCGTAATAATAATAATCATAATAATACTATGCTATTGTGGATATAAGTTGCCATGGATACCGTGTATACTATAATGCTATCTATTTTGATTTGTCATTTAAAGAAAAATGGAAACGGAAAGAACAATAACCCCATCATTATTTTTTTGGTTTCCGAAAATAAAAATTGACAACGACCCCGTGTATTCATTTTTCCTCTTTAATAAAACGATCATAAAAAAAAAAAGCGAATATGGGAAAAGACGAAGCTGAAGCTTACAAGAAAGCAGGTAATGTTGGTTTGAAGGAAAACATTTTGGTTTTTTTTATGATGCAATGGATATCTGACATTTGAACCGAGATTTTGCTTTAATATTCTTTTAGGAAATAAGCTTTTTGCTGAACATCGCTATGAAGATGCTATTAAAGAATATTCGACCGCGATTGTGAGATTTTCTTTCCCATACAAAAAAAAAAAAATAACAAACAATGCCAGTCCTTCAAGATTGAATACCCCCCCACCTTTTTTTTCAAAAGCTAACAATGTGATAATCCTTTTCCATGCCAGATAAAAGACCCGGAAGAACGTATTTATTATACGAACCGAGCACTATGCTATTCAAAGGTATGCTTTATAGTGGAGTTGGGCTTTTTTTTTGGGGGGGGGGTATTTAGTGACATAATCCATTTATTAAGCTATTTACTAAACGTGATGGTCATAATATTAAAAATAACTTGATAAGCTTGAACAATACGATAATGTGATTTCCGATACACGTAAGGCAATTGATCTTGACCCCACAACAGGTAAAAAAAAAATAAGTTTGCATTAAGCACGACCTATATCCAATTATAACCATATCAACGCTTATACATTTATTTCTCTAACTCATGAACACAATTAGTCAAGGCATACTATCTGGTATGTCCATAAAAAAATAATTGCATCTATTCTTTATTCTCTTCTCTTTTCTGACATAGACAGTTATTATGATTATTAGCTTGGACAAGCTCTAATTGAAAAGAAGCAGCATACGGAAGGTAACCGTTTGGAAGAAGGTTGATGTCCATTATTAAGTATGTAAAATGATTCTAAAATATATTATATTTTTTATGTAATAGCATTGAGTAAATTAAATACAGGTATGTGATTTTTAAATAAGGAAAATTGAGAAGAAATTTATTTATGGATCTGGAACGAAAACCTAATGAGGATTGTAATATTCAGGATACGAACTTGCTATTCAACAAAGGGTTAAATATGTCAATGATATTTTACAAGCATTATTGACTGCTCGGAAAAGAGTAAGTTATTTTTGTGCGTGTGCGTGCATGTATGCATAATGTTATATCTGTCTATTTTGGGGACATAGATTTTGACAATTTTTTTTTATTCTTTTTAGAAATGGGATGATCAAGAAGCAGCACGTCTGGAACGCGAGTCTTCATTGCTACAATATGTTAAGGGTTTGGTAGAAGCTGATAGACAACGACAGCTCCAAATCGCTGGTGATGATGAAGAAAAAATAGATGAAATTAACTATCTTACTGTAAGTTTTGTATATATAAACCTTGAGTTTACATGAAAATAATTAAAGTACTAACTTTTTTTTGTTGTTTGTAGGACGAACAAGAAACTAAGATTCAAAAAGTATTCGAACAATCTAAAGAAAACTTAATGGTAATTGAAAGTCACCCAAAAACGATGACGGAAATATCTTTAGCAGAGTTTTCGTCTTATTTTTGTATTTTTGTTTAGCGTCGAGAAATTCCGGATGCATATCTTGATAAGATATCCTTTAATATAATGCATGATCCTGTTTTTACACCTGGTTAGTAAAATGTCTACGGTTATCATTAATTTTTTACCATTATTATTTTTGGACTACTGACATACATAATGCGATATATTCTATATAGATGGTTTCACTTACGAGCGACAATCCCTAATTGATCATTTTGCAAGAAATGGAAATGTAGACCCAATTACTGGACGACCGTGTGCAGAAAAAGATCTTATACCAAACCGATCATTAAAAGAAGCCATTGAAGATTTTTTAAAGGAAAATGGTTGGGCAGCAGGTAAATAATTATAATAATCTGGTATATTTGATTTTATTATATAAATATAAGAGGATTATTTCACTAATAATAAAATGTGTATATATAAAATAGACTATTAGAAATTTATAATAAAATAGCAATAATAAAATAATGATAAAATACTTTAATAATAATAATAAAAACCACGTGTATAAAATTGCTGCGTGTTTTTTTATTCAACAAATATTAAAAAAAAGAGGAAAAAAATATACAAATTTGAATTAATTAATCATCCTTTTTTTCGGATTCTTCTTCTGCTTCAGCAGCGGGAGCAGGAGTATCGGTGGTATTGGTTTGCTGGTCTGATTCAGTAGTTTCGGATTTCTTTTCTTCTTTTTCTTGTTCGTTCGTTTCTGTATTCTTACTAGTTTGAAGTTCTGTCAATTCCTTCTTCAATTTTTCCACTTCAATTTCTAAAACACGGATCTTGACATCACGTTGAGATACAGTGTTCTTTAACTCATCATTTTCTTTTCGGAGTTCATGGTATGCTTCTTGGTACTGAAGAAAAACAATAAATAGACGTGTCAAGTTGATATTAGTTGTTAGGTTTTCTTTTATAATATAAATCCATATAATTAACTATATTATTTACTTACATCCTTTTCATTCTTTGGGGGAGCTGCAGCAGGAGGAGCTTCAGTTTCTTCCGCTGGGGCGGATGGTGTGAATTCTTGCTTTTCCTTTGCTTGGAAACCCTGAGAAAGATCAATCTTTTTGGGGTCTGCATTTTTACCGCTAAACCATTCTTCTGCAGTAAGAGCAGGTTCATCACCAATGGCAGGTGGGAAAATATCAGATTGGAATGCATCAGACTAATATTAAGATGTATGTTTATACAAATCAGTAAAATCGACAATTGTTTTAATATGAGAAAAAAGAGTAGGATAGGGTCGTATTGAAAAAAAAATCCACAAGCTTTTTATATTACCTTACGAGGCACCTTGAAAGAGATAGGTTCGATCAAGTTGGTAGTAATCTTATAAGCACGAGCAATTTCACATTCGTTGACATTCAAAGCACGCTTGGGCATGAATGCAAGACCTAAATAATTAAAAGTTATTAATATCGCATTCTATCCCATATTCTTTAAACAGTGTTGCTTACCCTTTTGTGCTTCAACATCTCTATAATCACTGAGGTGATAAAGTGAATCATTTTCATACTCATAGTAACGGATAGTACGGTCACTATAAACAAGAAGCAAAAAAAAAAAAGAATATGGAAATTAGCCCACTTAGGTATGCAAGGTGACGATATATGCTGCATACGAAAAAAAAACAATGAAAAAGTTTTACCCCTTGCCAGCAAGATACAACATACTTGTATCATTATCATAGAAAGGCATAATAACACCAGATGAAGTATCAATAAATTCAGACTTGATAGGCTTGCTAAGATCACCAGTGTTCCACAAATTCAATTGGCGATCACTCATCTTGGAAAAGCCAGTGGTGGCAAGACGATCAGAATCGCCGAGCCACACAACACGCGAACCCTTAATACCTTGATGACCGGCGCCTTCTTGAACCACTTGGTTGCTACGCAAATCAAAAATACGGAGACGTTTGTCACGACAAGTGGTTGCCAAGAGAGAGCCATTGTAATTGTATGCCAATGATTGAATGATTTCTGTATGTCCAGTGACTTCTTGTCTTTCTTGGCCGGATTCAATATCCCAAAGTTTAATTGTCAAGTCTGTACTAGCAGATGCCAAGACATTGCTGGCTGTAGGATGGAACAACACTTGACCCACTTTGCTATTGAAAGATTAAAAAAAAGGGTAATGATTTCATATTTAACATATCATTAGCAAAAATAATACCCATTTTTTTTTATTTCAAACGACCTTTCCTATCATCCTTAATACTTTTATATTCACTTTAAGATTTTGATCCACCCTTTATATTTATAACCTTCCCCTGCTTTATTTCTTACCGGCCGTGTCCTGAAAGTTTCAATACAGGTTGGACTTCTTGAAGATCTTCATCATACTCCTCAGGAATAGTCCAAATCATGACTTTGCTATCTTCAGCACCAGAAGCAATGACATAGTCATTGAAAGGATTAAAATCAGTATCCAATACAGGGGCAGTGTGACCACGGTAAAGAGGGTAGTTTTCGGGAAGCTTGCCTATAAAAATTCCATAGAAAAATATATAGTTGTAAAAAAAAAATGACCTAGCATAATATTCTTCACCCTTGTCTCTTTCCTCTCTCTCTCTCTCCCTCCTTGCTCTATCCTCATAGCCCATTTCACCAATAAAAATAATTAAAGTGGTCATACCCTGTTGAGATAAAGGAATAACTGCAAATGCACCACCACCAGATGATTGCCAGTTCATAGAAACAAAAAGCTGGATAAACAACATATATTATCAAGTTTTAGTATCTTAAACACTCCTTCATATAAACACAACCTAGCTTCATACTCTGTTATCATCATCATCACCATCACACCCCTATCATGTCTATATAGTTCATACCGGGTTGACTTGGACCATGTTGGTATCCCAAGCATTCAAACTAACGCGAACATTATCATAACAATATTCTCTTTTGGAAGCAGTACCAAATACATGACGATATTTCGACGGCCGGACGAAGCGGTTCATTTTGTTGATCTAGTTTATTGTTTTACGTGATGAAAGATGAAAGGGAAAGCTGTGCTTCACTAATATTTTTGTTAAAATAAAAGGAAACATTAGTATACTGTTATTGTATATCCACTTCGAGTTTTACGCGTTTTTCCTTTGAAAAGATAAGGTAGAAGAAAAGTAATTGTCATTTACCAAGTGTTTGGGACAAGATGAAGTTAACAGAAGAAGAAAAAAAAAAGAGGGAAAAAAGGAGGTATTTGCTGCAAGCCAAATCGAGTGAGTAAGTTATAGTGTCTGTTTTTTTCTAATGCCGCGTTCCGTTCTTGCCGGAAAGGTACTACACTAAAGATCCCATCTCGACTCTAATTTATTTATTTTGTGCTAAAAATGTTAGAACACCAAAAATAGAGTTGCTCTCTTCTTGGTAATCTTGGTAATAAATTATCGTTGTGATTATTCGTACTACTTTTAATTCTTCTCTTTTTTTTTTCTCAGGTAGCATTATTATAATATATTGGTAATATAAAAAATAGGACACAAATAAATACAATAAAATAATATAATTTTAAATGTTATTTAAAAGGCTTTATCGTCTGACAATTTTTTTATAATGTTAAATACAAGTATATTATTTCAATAATATCATCTTCCTTTGCAAGAAGGACGGAGGGTGAAAGCAGAAGAGATATAAAACATATAAAACACATAGATATCCACTATCTCAAACACTTTTTTCATCATGTATACCTATAAAAATAATATAATTACAAACTACCCTTTTTTTTATTCACTACCAGAAAAAGTTGGAGATTAACAACCTTTTTTCTTATGATTGAAAGAAAAAAAGAAGTGGAGAATGGGTTTTATATACCTTATAATTCGTCGGCCGTCAACATCTCACCTCTGAGATTCAAGTTATCAGCAACATCCTTCCCAAGTAGTTCTTCAACCAAAGTCAAAGCAAAAAGGAATGCAGTACCAGGACCACGGCTCTGAAAGAAATTACCATTAAGATAAGTATTAGGTAAAGTTATACAATCAACGCTACTAATCATAATATCAAACTCACTGTGATAACGTTTTTGTCAACTACGACTCGGTCTTCGGTATATTGAAAATCTATAATAATTAAACATTACCAAATATTAGTTGCTACGGAAATAATATAACTTAAACAGGCAAGTTATAAAAATAGTTACAGTCTTTTAATTGATCCTTAACACTTGGATATGAAGTGACTTTGTGACTACCAGGAATGCCAGACGACTTGGCAACAATTGGAGCTAAGGAATAAAATTTTACACTTTTATCAGTGAATAATTTCACCTATGGTGTCTATATGTGTATTAGAAAGGGAGACATTTTTACCTGCACAGATAAAGGCAACAATCTTTTTCTTCTCATAAAAAGAAGCGACTAGTTGTTGTACGTCTTTATCATCACGAAGAGTTAATGCACCTCCCATACCACCCGGTGCGATCACGGCATCATAATTATCCTATAATCAGGAATAAAACAATAAGTATATATAAGAGTCCTTCGTTACGCCTACTATTTTCTGTTTTTTTTACTGCCAGCAAGAAAAAAAAACATACAGCAATCAAACTTTGATTCAATTCAACGTCTGGAACGATTTTAACCCCACGGCTACATGTAGCAGCAGGTGGGTTCTTCAACTTGACACCAACCACTGTCACATCAATTTTAGCACGACGTAAAACGTCGACTGTATATATAAAGAAGCTTTGTCAGAATTAAAAAAAAAGACGCGCTTTTTATGTCACTTTTGTTACAATTACCTGTAATTGTGAACTCTATAAGTAATAGTGTATATATGTAAATATAGTAAGAATGAGAAAGTTTTTTATTAATAAAGAGTGAAAAATATATGTATATGTATATGTATATACCCATTTCTTCAGTCCCATCAGCTAAGAATACGATTGCTTTTTTGGCTGCCATTGTTTCGTGTGAAAGGAAGATAAAAAAAAAACCTGTTTATGCAACGAATGCTCGGAGAATCTGGTTTTTATAGTTGGTTTTCAGTTATAAAATAACTGTGACAGCGATGGTCCGAGTCGTTTGTCAATATGATATCATGCGGTCACGTATTACTTCAAAGTTTTACAATTGCTTTCAATAATATATTATGAATAACTAAATAATGAATTAGATAGAATCTTAATAACGATAATAACTGATATGCAACATCCCTTTCAGTATCATTTATTACTATAACGGTGAAAAGCCCAATACGACTCTTTCCATATTTTCAAGCATACATAATTATCAAATTAATTGTTTCCATAACATCAAGGCATTGAATCTAGTTTCGTTCCATGTTTTAGCTTTACTTTATTTCATAGAAGAAATAGCTGAAAGAAATTTTAAAAGAATAGTCATGATAACGATAGATAAACGAATTGATAAAAAAAAATTATCCCTATAAAATATATTAAGAATATCGAAGTCAAATAAAAAGGTTGAAAAGCACCTTCCTTACTTTAATTCAAATCAACAATAATACAGTTTTAAACATGTGCAACTTGGGCTTTAAAAGAAGTATATAATTTTCGTTGATATGATTCGCTCATACAAACAAAGAGCTTCGTCGGACTTTTTATTTCAATTTCTCAATAAAATAGATTGTCGAGTAAATTTGTGGTCCTTCCTTTTTTCGAGCCTACAGTCGACATGGTATGTTGATATGAAAAATTAGCATGGGATGCTAGTAATGAAAAAAATAAACCATGGATCTACAAATAGACAGTGGATGGATAGATGGATGGATGGATACATTAATTGATGGATGGATACGGGTCATTAAAAATTATCAAGTTACTAAAAAAAATTATTACATTTCGACAATTCATTATTTATATAGCCTTTCGTCAAGCAGCAAAAGAACAAGGCCTACTTCAAGCGCTACCAGGTCAAGTACCGCAGAAGAAGAGGTAAGCAATTTACTCTTGTTACAAACATTGACTTGTTATGAATTTCCAAATCGTAAAATATACGCCTACATTTACACCACATAACGCGAGACGACGGTTTTCGATGGTTACAAATTTTTCTTTTGCAAATGATGATTTTGTTACAAGCATAGTTCAACTGAAGCATCATGTTGATTAAAAAATACAAATTGTCTTTCGCTCCTATCTGAATTCAAAAGAAAAAAAGCATATGTTTTTACGATTTGGAACTTATTTTGAACAAGGACAATAGAAAAATTTTAGGCAGGTTTTATTAAACTAAATTTTTTTGTTGTTTATAATAGAGGGCAAGACTGATTACTATGCTCGCAAGCGCTTAGTCGTTCAAGCCAAGAACAAGTACAACTCACCCAAGTACAGATTGGTCGTCCGTTTCACCAACAAGGATATCGTCTGTCAAATCGTCTACGCTAAGATCCAAGGTGATTACGTTCTTGCTGCTGCCTATGCTCATGAACTTAAGGACTACGGTGTTAAGGGTGGTTTGACCAACTGGTCTGCTGGTAAGTTTGGATTGAAGGATTTAAAATTTGACGAGGAATATATGTGTTGTACGCATATGAAGTATAATGTAAATGTCAAATAACTCATGGATTTGTGTTTTATTAAACAATAGCCTATGCTACTGGTCTTTTGTTGGCTCGTCGTGTCTTGACCAAGCTCGGTCTTGCTGACAAGTACGAAGGTGTTGTTGAATCTGATGGTACTGTTCAACTCACCGAAGCCAACGAAGAAGGTCCCCGTCCCTTCAAGGCTTTCTTGGATGTCGGTACTGCCCGTACTTCCACTGGTGCCCGTGTCTTCGGTGCCATGAAGGGTGCTTCCGATGGTGGTCTTTTCGTTCCCCACTCTGGTAACCGTTTCCCTGGTTTCGATATTGAAACCAAGGAAAACGATGATGAATTGCTCCGCAACTACATCTATGGTGTTCACGTTGCTGAATACATGGAATACCTCGAAGAAGAAGATGAAGAACGTTTCAAGAAGCAATTCGCCACCTTCCTCAAGGCCGGTATCACCTCTGACAAGGTCGAAGATATGTACACTGAAGCTCACGAAGCTATCCGTGAAAACCCCATCAAGAAGCCTGCTCAAAAGAAGACTGGTGTCAAGGCTTACCCCCAAAAGCGTCGTCTTACCAAGCGCGAACGCGACAATGCTGTCCGTGCCAAGAAGGCTGCTTTCCACAAGGAATTGGCCGAAAACTAAAAAACATAATCTTTTATGTTGTAATAAAAACAATCTTTCTATTTCCTCTTTTCCTGCATTTGAAAAAAAAAACATTATTTAATTGGTTTTGTTTATTAGCTGTGATTGTGATTGTTTTTGTGGTGGAGAAATAGTCTTGTTGTAGTTTATAACACTCCTATTCCTCTTTTCAATATTGATAATTTAAATGCTAGAAAAAAAATGTTGATATTAATTGAAATATTTTCGTGACAATAAGAAAAAAATGTTGGCATTAAATTTTATATATATTGTGTCCATATATAATTTATGCCACCAATTTATTTTTATTTAGCGACAACTTCTTTATTTTTCACGCTTCTCTTTTTAACAATAAAGGCATGGTGTTTTTTAGCTTCATTCATGTTATCCTTTTCTCGTTACTTTTCATTGACGTCTATGCTTATTTAATAATATAAAATGCTTCATATCATTACAATCTTAAATATGTTTCAACAAATAAAAGTGGCATACCGATATGCAAAACAAATGCGAAGAATTACTTGGATATAAATATTGCGTCCGTGATTCTTTTATATTTACGTACCAACGAGTTATGAGAAATAATTTTCGATCATATAATAGCAAAGAACACTGGAGTAATAACTTACTAAGTGATAACTCATCACTCATAACACAATGCTAATGTCAAAGTCTATATTTCGCTATTGCTAATATTATACTCGCACCAGTGAAGTTTAAGAGAAAGCGATTTCCCTTTATCAAAAAGAAACTAACGCTGTACTACATTATTCAATAACTATCAAAAATAATAATAACGACTCGAACAATCTCATACTAGTATATTGAATAATATCATCTTTCGTAACAAAACATTTGGCTAGATGACTTCACTGCGAAACTGTTTCAGTAATGTATGTTCACCTCTCATTATTTGTCCCAATTTTATAATGGATGTATGTGGTTTATCGTTAATGCACTCCTACGTATCAATGCTAGAAATGTCTAGCTAGATTTCGCTACGTAGGCGACCATAAGTTGAATAATTAATGTAAACCTGATAGATGAAATTTTATGTTGATAATGGTGTTCCCAGACATTTCAAATAATTGATTATTTCAAAATTTAACTGCGTAATAATTCACAACTTGACAAAGATCCGATACTGTCCTTGGACTTGAGTTTTAGTGCATGTATAGGCTATAAGCGAATACGTACAAACAAAAGCCCTCTTCATCGATACATCCATGTCATATATATGTACGTAGATATATATGTACGTAGCATCAACACAATTGTCCATCAAGTCAATGGCATTTTATTAAATAATATATTTTGCAATTGTCAATAAGTAGCAGATGATGAGCTGTTTCAAGCTATATTCTTGTTTTTAATAACCCAAATTTCATGATCCTACGTTATATGTGCTACAACAACAATATAATCTCGAATCCATCGGAAACAATTCATTATTGTTTTTCCTCGACTAAGGTATTTGAGTTATACAGCCAGAAAATGAACCAAGCTTTAAATAACATAGCTATACATTTGTTATATATATATACGTATTCAAGGAATCAACAAAAAAAAGTTAGCAAATCTAATTGTTTTTCTATAAATATTCGCTATAGTATTTTGAATAAGCAAAGTACGAATATACAGTAAATTCTTCCTGTGTGTTATAACACCTAAGGTTATTATAATTACATCAGCTGTTTTTTCAAACTTGTACCTTTACGTGCCCAAATACGATATAGGTACATACGTATACATGAACGCTGGCTTTTTTTTGGGGGGAGGGGTAGTCATGTATAGTACCTATGTCAATTATAATCCGTACGCTAAAATTAATTAGATCAACTTTTGCTTGGTTTGCAAGTACTTTTTTTTTTATTTTACGTATTTTATTTTATTTTTGAAAAAAAAAAAAAAAAAAAAAAAACAAGGCACACGACTACATCCCTGTAAATTATTATTATTTTGTTTTTATTCCTTATGCGCGTAATGTAATATGAGTTGAACCACCTTGAAACGAATGCATATGCATATAATGATTTTCGTACCAAATGCCGCATATATAGAATTATATATAAAAAGTGATAAAGATTTTCAATATTATTATAAACCATCTTACATATTTATTATTACTGATTCCTTGGTTACATTAACCCTATCATCATGCTTACGCTGTCTGTTAGTGTACTGTTGTTATAATAACTCATAATTAAATGTACTTTTAGTCGTATCGAACCCCATTTTTTTTAATACCTATCTATGATATATTTTACTGCTTGTAAAATACTAATAGGCAATAACATTGTATAATGATTTAAATATAATACCAACGTCTAGTAGATACTACAGTATCTGCTTTATACATAATTGTATTTTATATTTTTAATTCCTGAGGTATAATATACAATATATACAGGTTTGAACTACGTTAACTCCTTATTTTTATATTATTCCTGTTATGGCTCAATAAAGTTTTTTTTTTTCTTTCACATTGCTTGGTGATCCTGAATTATATACACATCAAAATCAAAGAGCTGTTTCCCCTATATGTTGTATAAACCTTACTGCTACATGCTATATCCGCATCAAGGATATATCAGAAGGATATTGTTAGGAATAGTATTGCTTTTCGTAGTGGTTCGTTGATTCGTTACAAATATAAATAGGAGGGAGCTTGCACATGCTTGGTAGTAACGTCACCAAAAAGACTGATTCTTCTTCTCTCTTTTTTCTCTATTTTTTTTTTTAATTATCTGACGTAAGTAGTAGTAGTAACAGTAACAGTCATAGTAGTACAATTATTTAATAATGACTTACTATTGTTTTGTGTGTATTATATAAAGAGTATATATACTAACAATTCTCATATTACTACTGCGTTATGCATATACGTAGTATTATATAATTTGTATCTCGACAAACATGGCCCGCATTTACTCTATTCAATATTGTTTACTTTTTGTGGCTATGGCTAGTATGATGATCAACAGCAATTCCTTAGTTTTCGCTCAAGAAAAAATACCCTGTAAAGAAACTGATGGTTCTTGTCCCGATGATTTATCATGTAATTGGAATTTTAACGATCCCATAAATAGTTATTGCGAGTAAATACCATTTACATCAATTTGCTATACATTATTGCTTATATTTGTTAACCTATTATAATAACTACGTATTATACGTACATTACAACATCTTTTTTGTGCATTTTGTTTATTTTTTTCAATATCATAATATAATAAAAGAAACTTAATTATATCATTTTTAAATCTAAACTTGTTGTCATAATGAATAATCTAACATTTAGAGATTTGTGCATAATTATAATAATCATATCATACTATATAATCTTTTTACGACAGAATGTCATAATATAATACTGTATGCTCAAATGTAACGGTCTTTCTGAAAAATACCGGGGGTATAAATATATTCTTCATTTAATTAAAACATTAGGGAATATATATATGGAACATAGCCGTAGTTTGTAATAAAGTTGTAGCAAGTGTGATGGATTTTCCATTCTTATATATATAAATAGTTTTTTTTTTTTTTTTACCAGCTACGTACTATTTGGCATTGCGTACGTATGTGAGTGTAAAATGTGGAAGGTATAGTAAACATGAAAATTACGTGGTTAAATTGATCTGGTAAAAATACCCCTTATCTGTTATACTTTGCATGTTGTACTATCAAATTTCATCGAAAGTCACTTAGATTGATCGCCTTAAGTGATGTGACAAGCATATATTAAAAACCCCTTATTATAAAATTTATGATAACTGTTTTCTACTTGAATATTGATTTTACAAACGCATATTAGATGGGAATGCATTATCAAATTTTAAAAGACTTTTTATGGAACAAAAATATTACTGGTTTTTAAATAATCTGGTAGTGTGCGACACAGTTTATGCTGTAAACGAAGGGGTTAACCTTCTGTACATAATTAATCGAGATTGTTTACTAACTGGGAAAAAAAGATAATTTACATTCAACAGGATCAAAAACTGTAAGAATCGTTCTAATAGTATCTGCTTGCGATAGCGAAACATTGTTACGAAGCACTATACCTTTTGGCCTTTGTTAATTTTTCTTTTTGTTTATGACATAATGTATTTTGTACTAGTTATTCACCCCGCATATACTGTACAATCTGTCGCTAGTTATATAGTTGCGACAGTATGTAGTACCCTTCTGCTTATTTATTTTTTATCTGTTACGTATGCATCATATGAAGTTTTATATAACTATGTTTATTTTGCAAACTACCAATCACGGTCAACATTCTTTTCTATAAAGAGAATCACATTTATATAAATATCAAAGAATCTATTCGCATGGGATCTCTTGTGTCGATTACTAGACAAGTATTATCAATTAAAAATACTAAACACTGTTTACGTATTATCACCATACGTAACCACGAAAGTAAAAATAAAAAAACGTAAGCCACATATAAAATCGAGTACGTACGTAGTTCAGTGATTATAAAAATACTGTAATACACATTTTAGTCTTTACGTATGATCAATGGCATAAAAAGGATTAATTTATACCTGCACACACAAAAGATACTTTCTATTGTACCACCGAATTCTACATTTATCTTCAATGTCATTATTCGCATATTCAATGTGAAAGTAGTTTTACGATTGTAAATCTATGAATTACTGTACAATATCTTATTCGTGTAACCAGTCGAATGATATTCTATTTTATAAAAGGAAGGGAGAACTGCATCATAAAAAAAATTCTGTGAGTCTTGTAAATCCTGCGAAATCCTGCGAAATCCTGTGAAATCCTGTAAAATCCTATAGACCAAAAATAACGGACAAGCGTACATAGAATATATATTATCTCGAAACCATTCAGGGTTTATTACTTTTACTATTACTATTATTATTATTATTATTATAAAATTATGTTTTAATTGTATAAGTAAGATACGTCGCAATCACGGATACCCCATGCGTTGGCATGGTAAAAAAAAAAGACATTACATTCAGATATGAGGATATTACTACAGTGCTTTTTTCACAAGCTCGTGGTTATTAAGAACTCATGGCTTTATTTCGATGGCTTCATTGCAATTACTGACCAAAAAATAACTATTTGAATATATTCTTTTGAACAATAAATGAAAAAGAGAATTTTTCTTTGCAATGTTCAAAAATGTTTTATATTGAAGATTTAGCATACATGTGAGACCGCATTTATTAAGTTTGGTTGGATAATTGAAAAACCACAAGAATTAAGCGATACGTAATACTTTCTGAAATGTAGTTTGACTATCTACGGACAGTTATTAAGAAGGATGGGGATTAAAAATACAGGGCAAACAATAATATATGCGAAATATTCTATTCTACAGACATTTCTTTGGAATATACTACTGTAAAGAACAATGAGGATTTATACATGTTTTACCTTGCACATCAAATAAGAATGCTTTTATATATAAAAATAAATAATGAAGGGATTGATCAGTGTATAGTACAGCAGGTTCAGAACTATGATACAGTTATAAGATCATATGTAAGGTTCTAGTAATAAGTAGAAGCTATAACTAATTTTATAGGTCGACGGAAATGATGCACTGAAGTTATTGCGTTTAAATTATATCCAGACACTACCGGTTAGACACTATGATAGATAGAAATCAGACTTCTGTATGAATATTCCTTCTTATATTTATATATAATAGTTTAGATATACTAAATACGTTGTCGTAATTTTATTAAGGTCAAAAAGAAAAAGTGGAATGATTTTCTTAATTTGGAAACAATAAAGTTTTACTTAGCCACCCGACAACTCGCGATATGATTCACCCCCCGGTTTAGGGTACACAAACAGATTTACCTTGGGTCGTTTGGTGGTAGCCTATACCTGTCCACCAAAAAAAAAACACATACTCAATAGAATAAAAAGAACACGGTTATGATATTATAGACAATTCAGAAAATAAGACGTGTCAATTTTCATTCTCTTTAATCTTCTTTTTATAAAAAAAAATCCCCCTTCTCTTTTTCTATAAATCATGTTTAATGGCACCAAAATGAAACCACTTAATCATCTACAAAGACAACGCATTACATCCAATTTATTTGTCTTGGTAGCATTAGGTGCAATAGCAACAGTAGCAGCGCCGACGTTATTTCCTTGTCCAGCCTTTGATCAAAATGATAAAGCTGCACGATTAGAAGCACGACGGAGACTAAAGGCTCAACAAGGCAATACACCTGTAGTTATTCGAGAACGACGTACGACTGTACAACAGCAACAACCAAATCAAAACGACGTTAACAACGACGAACAATAATCCCTCCCTTTTCAAATTAAATATAACGCTTTACCCCTTCTTTCACATCCTCTTTTTTCTTTTCTTTTCCCTCTCTGATCCCTTGTTAATTCCTCACTCTTCTCCACACATATAATAAAAAACGGGCTCTATGTCATATTATTTTTATTGTACTGTTTTTATATCCCCACATCTACTCTCGGGGAAAAAGAAAAAACGAAAACTCCCTTTTGAAATCAAATTATCATTTTACACCCTCAAACGAATTTTGCATCCTTTTTTTAAATAGGATTTCTCCTTCTTTATATTATATTTAAATATATTATTATTATTATTATATAACTTCATTATTAAACTATAAATGTATTTACCCTTGCATTCTTTTTTTTAACGTTCAATTCATTTGGTTATACTATATTAAAATCAAATAAAATTAATATATTTTATAGAGTGTCGGATAAATAGTATAATAATAAAATGTAATGCTCTGTATATGTAGTCTTGTTCATGTTGTACAACAGAAAAACTGACGTGAATTGACAAGGTCAGCAACTTTTTTTTTTTTTGTGTTGCCATATCAAGGGGGATATTTTTTTTTTTTACTACGTATTCTTTCTTTCTTTAGTTGTTAAAATTGTTCTTTTTATTATTACTATTACTATTATTTTCTTAACAGCTAAATAATATACTTTTTTTTTCTAATACCTTTTCTCATATATTATTGATACCATACTAAATACTTTTTTGTTCTTGCAATGACCCTAACAGAGGTATTACCTCATTTCCAACCGAGATGATGACCTTTTTTATTTTGTATTCTAAATGAGTCCAATCATCACGGTTTTTTTTTATTAACCTTACTTTTATTTTTCAATAGGAGGAACAAGCAGTTATCATCGGGCAATCAACGTCTGAACAACAAACATGTAAGAAGATATCATAATGTTTTTTTATTGATATTATAGTAACAAAATCATATATATATATATATATTTTGAATTTTTTGTATGTAAAGCACAAGGTGTTCCTGGCAAGTTGCAAACAGATTCAGCTATTTCTCTTGTCGAAAATGAAAATAATTCTGAAGTTACAAGTCCTTCTGTTTCCGAGGAACCAACTGTTGATGAATCGAATAACGATACCAAACTCACTCTCTCTAATGGTGACCATGAAAAGTCATCTGTTGCTAACCAGGAATTAGTGGAACCAGTGTTAGAAAAAGAAAAGGAATCTGTTACCGAACCGGAACAAGGAAAACCTGCTGTCGAAGACAATGAAATTAAAACCACCAATAAAAAAGAAGAAAAACCTTCGACTGAAGAACCTGAAGTCAATTGCAACAGCAGCAACAATGGAAATGAATCATCTAAAATAGACACTGTACCAGCTACAACAACAAATGAAGAAAAAACGACAATTCAGCGCACGCTTGCTATTATTAAACCTGATGCAATCTCTGCTAACAAAAAAAATGATATTGTTGCCAAGATTAAAGAAGCCGAATTTACTATTGTTCAAGAACGTCAATTACATCTTTCGTTGGATCAAGCACGTTTGTTTTATCGTGAACATGAAGGAAAACATTTTTACGATGAATTGACTCGGTGGATGAGCAGGTAATAATAATATAATTGTATTTATTGATTGCCAATTTATTTTATTTTGCAAGTTATTAATAATCGTTTCGTAATAATAACAGTGGACCTATTTATGCTTTGGTTTTGGAAAAAATCAACGCGATTCAAGATTGGCGCGCAAAAATGGGTCCCACAGATCCTGTCAAGGCGCGTGATATTGATCCAAACAGGTAAATTTAACTAAATTCTGCCCAAAAAAAAAAATTAGAGAAAAAAAGTTTCACCTGACCTAATTGTTTATTATTTGTTGTACAACAACAGTATTCGTGCACTATTTGGTACCGATGGTATGGGTAATGCTACACATGGTAGTGATTGTCAAACAAGTGCTGAACGAGAAATTCAAATTATATTTGAAACTATTGATGAACAAAAACAAGAAAACATGGTTGATGATAAGAAAGAAATAATAGAGGAACAACCTACAACAGAAGATAAGGATCAATCCACAACCGCTATCGATCAACAAGAATTGATAACCGAAAAAAAATCTGTCGATCAAGTTGTTCAGGAGCAAGGGGAAATTAAAATTGAAAACTCAATTGTTGTTGTTGAAAACAAAATCGTAAAGGAGGAAGAGGCTACTGTTACTAAAAAAGAAGAAAAAGAAACGGATATTGTTATGCAGCAACAAGAGAAGGCTGAATCATTAATTCAAGTAACAACTACCATTGACGAAACCATTATCCCTGAAGAGAAGAAGCAGGATGATGGTGAGTCTTTAAAGGAAGGAGCGGATCAAGTTGTAGACACTGCAGAAATGTTATCATCAACAAATGAAAAGAAAGATGAAAAAGAAAAGGAGGAGCATAAAGAATCAACAGCAATCAAACTGGCTGATGAACAAAAGCCTACTACTCCTATTGCTAATGAAGGCGAAAAAGAAAAAAAGAACAATGGTTTAATACCTATTGTTGAATCCAGTGATGCTTCTACACAAAGTGATATTGTAGACAGTGAGTCCAAGAAGGTTCATCAAGAATCAGAGCAAGCTGTTTCTACCACTTTCAAAGAACCTGTTCCTACAGCAGCAACAGAGGAAGAAAAACAATCCACCAAAAAAACTTCGACTATTGATCAAGAAAGAGAGGAGAATAACGACGAAACTCCACAAAATACTGAGGATGTCACAGAAGTTAACGACGAAAAAGAAACCAATGTCGAGCATGATAATGTGAATGGATCAAAGAATGATGAGAACCAAACACTCGATGAAACGACAAAGGACGAAGTGGATTTGGAAATTGACAATATTGCACAGACAATGGAAAAAGAAAAATTAAAGAAGGAAGAAGTTTCAAAAGAAGTAAAAGCTGAAGAATTAAATAAGTCGGGTCCACCCGCAGACGAACAATGTGACACTAAAGATGAATCCACAGCCACAGTCGAAGATGTAACGGCTGAGCAAAAGGATAATGTAGATAAGATTGACAATTCTGAAGCGGAAAAGATTATTGAACAAAAGGGAGAATCTAACGTTAAGGACGTCGAAGCTGAAGCAGCCGAAGAACAAAAGAAGGAAGAAGATACACAGGCTTCTGAAGATGTAGCAGCAATAAATGAGGAATCAGCAGTACCAACTCCAGCTGAGACTGAACAAAAGAATGAGATACTCGACAAAGAGCTTGCTGATGAAACTAAATCTATCACTACTGCTGCCAACAGGGATCAGGAACAAGGACCCACTCCAAAGGAAGAACTAAACAAAGAAACTAATGTTGAAGCGCCAAAGGAAGAAGTCGTAGAAATTGAGACATCTAAGGGAGAAACCGCAAAGGTCGAGTCACCTAAGGACGAAGCTGAAAAGGTCGAGACATCCAAGGAAGAAGCCGTAAAGGTCGAGACTCCCAATGAAGAGACTGTAAAGGTCGAGGCACCTAAGGAAGAAGATACAAAGGTTGAGACATCTAAGGACGATTCAACAAAGATTGAAGAAGCAAAGGTTGAGAAATTGAAGGAACAGCCTGAAAACGTAAGTAAGGTAGGAAAAGGTATCACTGCAAAGAAAGACATTAAAAATACCAAGGCATCCGAAGCAACAGTTACGGGAGCAGCGAAGCCTAAATCTCCTTCACGATCACCACAACGTAAGACTGCAACAACAACTGGTACTGCCAAAACTCCAGCTACAACAACTGCAAAGAAATCGTCATTGCCAGAAAGAAAGACAACGATAGCAACACGTACCGCTACTGCTGCTACTACTGGTACAAAGCGAACTGGTGTAGCGACAGCGACAGGAACAAAGGGTAAGGTTGCTACTACAACAACAACAACAACAGGTGGTAGAGTACCGCGCGTTGCAACACTTGCAAAAAAGCAATCTACAACATCCAAAACCGATGCAACATCAGCTGAGAATAAACCACCAACCAAAGCACCTCGCACTTCTGTCTTTTCTCGTTTATCAGCACCCACATCTGCTACTCGTACTCGAACTAGAAGTAATGATTCAGAGGAGGGAAAGATTACTACAAAGGCTACTACCACAGGAGCCACAACAAGAACCACAACTGCAGCAAAAACAACAGCTATCAAACGAACTTCTGTTGGCGGAACCACAACAACTACTCCCGCAGCTAGACGCACGACCACTGCCACAAAAACCTCCACTGGTACTGCTCGAACAACGACGACAACAGCAGGTAGAACTACAACAAGAGCATCATCAAATGCTACCGCAACTGCTGCTGCTGGAACTACTCCTGCTAAACGTGTTGTCCGTAAAGCTCCTACTACTACTACTACTACTACTACTACTGCAACTGAAACAGCAACAAAAAAGGTATGTCGTGTTTATTCAGAATAAATCGTCTACTTGTGGCGCTATTATTTACAAGTTTTTTTCCTTAAAAAAACCCCTTATAGACTACAGCTAATGGTACTACCCCAGTTACTAAGCGTGTTGCTACTTCAAAAGTATCAACTACTTCAGGCCCAGTAAAGCGAACTACTGGTGCCGCAACAAGCGCAGCAACATTAAAGAAAACAGCTGTAGCATCAAAAAAGACAACAGATACTACTGCATCTGGTAAATCAAAGATTTCTGTGGAAAAAAGTGCAAAGGAATCTACAACAAATGATAAGCCTGAAACACAAGTAACAGTAGATGAAGAAGAAAAACCCATCGAATTGAAGGAACCAAATGTTAGTGAGGAAACTTCCGGTACCACTGAATCAAAAGAAGACGGTAATGCTGCCGACAACAAAGATAATGTTTTGGAAGAGAAAGAAGATAATGATGCATCAAACGATACTATGGAAGATGTCACGGAACAAGTTCTTGGAGAATCTTCTGTAGATCATGACGATGAGGTAGCAGCTATTACCACTGTTCATCATGATGAAATAACAACTACAAAATCTCTTTCTGTGATGGATGGTAAAGCATCTGCTGGTAGTGCTTCATCTCGACCAAAAACACCAGAAGTCGCACAACTTCGAAACAAATTTGAATCAAATACACTTTCAACTGCTGATGGTGTCAATGGCAAAAATGATCATACCAAGGAAGCTCGTGCACGTTCACCAAGCAATCGTGTCAAAGATATGATTAATCGATTTACTGCTTAATTTTTTCTTTTATATATTTCGATATAATAATTTTCCCCTTCCCTCTTTATTTATTTTTTATTTAGAAACTACAAACACACATCCAGCACACACACGTACGCAAGTACGCACGTACAAACTGTAATTTTCCCAATTTGCCTTTTTCTTATTTTATTTTTCTTGTTCATTTTTATTTATAAATATATATTTTAACGAAATAAATTATTTGTTTGTTCCAATTTCTTACATATTCTTGTACTTACCCTATAGAATACAAATTATGTGTGTATTTTGAGCAATAGTAAGACAATGAATTGGTGTGTATGTATGTCTCTCTAGTGTTTGTGGTGGCATATGCACATGAACACAAGTAGCTTTCTTCAATCATTGGATGTTTTGGCAGAGATCCACTCTGACAAAAAAAGTTTATTTAGGGTGCTTTTGATAGCCTTTGGCGCCGCTATGACTTCATTATGACGTTTATGTTTATTATACCCTCGAATTTAGTAGGGTCATGTATTGCATAAATTAGGCAAAACATACTGCATTTTTAATTAATTAAAACAAAAAAAAAGAATTCTCCGCGGAACGTTTTTTTCATTATATGGGTTGAAAAAACATCAACAATGTTTCGAAAGTTATTCTCACCTCTCTTTTCTTTTTATATAATCATATCAATTGCACTACTTTTTATTATTATAACCTCACCAACACATTAATACAACAATATGTCTACTTCAGGATCCACTGCATCATGCTTGACTCGCTTCGTGACCGATCCTTGGTCAACAGTTAAAGTGATTGTTCCATCAATCGCTATTGAAGTCATCCTCCATAAAAAAGTCTGGGAAAAGGCTTCACTTCGTCACCTTACTTTGTATTTGACGATGGCTAACGTGTATTGGTTTGCTACATCTTTCAATGTTGGCTTTTTGGAAACACCTTTGTTATGTAAAGTAACAGACAGTTTGAATAAAAGTCAAAAGTTGGATCTTGGAAGAAATCGATTAGGATGGTTGAACAAGATCGAAGTAAGTATTATAGAATATATAGCTAGATGCATATGGAAGATAATGTTTTATTTTCTAATAAATGAATGATTAAAATTTTTTTTTCGTTTTTATAGTTGGCTATTGGTGTTGTAACCTTGGATCTTTTCTGTGAATGGCGCAAGCGTATTATTGACCATGATGGTTTTGTTGATGCTGTCTTAACAACTGCTGTCCTTGCACCAGCCGCCATTAGTCTTGCACAAGGAGCATACATTTTACCAAAATTGAAAGAATGTTGTCTTCCTTCTGATAAAGTTCCAACAGTTACTGCTGGTGGAGATTCATGTTGTTCAGAAAAGAGTTGCTGCCGTCTTTATCTTGGAATTGAAGTAGCAAAGGTTGCTGGTTTAGCTGTAGCTGGTCTTCGTTTCGGTAAAATGTTGACCGTCTGATTAATTCAATAACTATACTATAATATTAAATAAAAAACAAAGACCGTAATGACAATAATAATAATAAACTACTATATAATAAAATAAAAAAAAATATGCTGCAAAGTTTTAATAAGAAGAAAAAGGATAATAAATGAGGGGATTCGATGAGAAAAAAAAATTACAAAAAAAAGGGTAGTATGGGTGTGTGTTTGTGTAGAGGTTTCTTTTTTTTTTAGAACTATTGTTGAAGGATGCAATATGTGGTTATTATTATTAACATTATTATCATTAATTTTTTATGGCTTCACACCAAGAGTGAGTCGGATACCCAAGCTCATTAACTCGGTTGTGAGGTATCTAAATACATAAGGGATGGCTATCAGTTCAATACCCTCTGCTGTACCACATGTTCGGCATTCGAATGTGCGTTTGTTTGCCAATGTTGATACAATCTTTGTACAGATCGGTGATACCAATGAACCACATAATCGACAAACATGTGCCTAAATATAGAAATATTTTCCAAAATGTTTAGTGTTTATCAAACAAAGGTTTTTTATATGTTTTTTTTTTACCTGTGAATAATCGGAACAGTTCATTAAACGATCTTGAAGTAAGAAACTTGTACCGTGAGCAAGTAAAGAATCACGTTCCATTTCACCAAGACGAATACCACCATGACGTTTACGACCCTTGACAGGTTGCATAGTCAAGTTGTGTACTGGACCAGTAGTACGAACCTGGAATTTATCATTTACCATGTGTCTAAGACGTTGGTAATATACAACCTAAATTGGTCCAGGGAAGAAGAAAAAAAAGCTAGTTAGTATCTCTATAATTTCTTTGTATCGATTACCTCCCCATTTCTTCCCCCCATAATTTAAAACTTACACCAATGTAAATATCCATCTTCATTTCTGTACCAGTAATACCAGAATACATTGGTTCGTTACCATGATAACTGTATCCTGCAGCTAATAATTGTTCACCAAAATAGTCTGCTGCTGTGTTTTGTTCATTGAATCTAATAATAATTATAATATTAATAAGTATATGCTGGCTTATATTATTCTTCTCTTAACTTCTTTTTTTAATGAAAAAATAAAATAAAAATAAAAACAGAAAAACTTACTTGAAAGGAGTACTATCTTGTGAAATACCGTGTAATGCACCTGCTTTGCCTGCCAAACTTTCGACAAACATACCAATAGTCATACGGGAGGGGAAAGCGTGTGGATTAATAATAACATCAGGTTGCATACCAGATTCTGTAAAAGGCATATCAACTGCAGGCCATTTTTGTGAGCAAACACCTTTCTGACCATGTCTGGAGGAAAATTTATCACCAATAACGGGTGAACGAGTAATACGTAATTTGATGTGTACTTTTTGTAATTCAGCATTGCCGAGATCGTCACCAAGAATACGGACTTCATCAACATAAGCATCTTCAGGACCTTTGTATTTCTTGACAAGACATTTACCGGTGGCATCATCAATGTATGCATAAAGTGGATCATCTGCCTTAAGATGTGCGCCGATATGTGGTAAACCATCATTACCAATATAATCTTTGCAAAGTTTACTCTTGGATCGGTCAAGACCAAAGTGATAGGAAATAGCTTCACCAGAAACTCGTAATGAATCCAAATCAACAATTTCGGATTTGTAGACAGTACCATAACCAAAACCACGTTCGTGTGCTGATTTGTTTAGAATCATAGCATCTTCCATATCATAACCAGTGTATGAAATGACAGCAACAATGGCATTGGTACCGTTAGGGAAGTTATCGAAACCGTAAGTGTCATGTAGTGCGGGTCGTACAACAGGTGTTTGTCCAGTTTGTAAGCGATACATTTTGTTATCTGTTCGGTGATTGAAGGCCGAGGAAGGTGTACCCATGGTTTGTTTACCCATCTACAAAAATATAACAGTTTTAGAATCCCCCCTTCGTATCCTTCTGTTTATATAAGAGCGAGATAATAAAAGTTACTATTGTTATTTACCTGACATTGGTACATGTTTCTGGGAGATTGATTGAAATCAGAGAAAGGAGTCATGTTAGCAACAATACTGAAAATGTTGGTTGGTGTGAATTCTTGATGTGTTGTAACACCAGGAACCACTTCATCATCCATACATGCGATATCCATATATACTTGTTCAAATGTACCAACACGATCTTCTTTTCCATTTGCAAGGAATTTGACAGGACGCATCATACGTGCGGGAGATGAGAAAATATACAAACCAGGATATTCGCCACCATAAGATGTGGGAACATGTGCAATTTCAATATCAAAAGGAATATCCTTTTCACGATTAACACGCCAGTATTTCAAACTCTTTGAAACCTTTTCAGCAGTCTTAGGTGTACACCAACCGACAATACGACCATCAAGCAAAATGGCAACATCGTGAGGTCGACCAATGGAATGAAGAAGAGCTTGGGATACACCCAAAGCACCAAGCAAAGCAGGTAAGCCATCGACATCCAATGGTTCGTTAATGATTTTACATTTGTGGGCCAAATGGTTCAATAAACCACAAGGAGAACCATCAGGAGTGTGGACGGGACACAAGAAACCCCAGGCTTCAGGAAGCAATTTACGAACAGCAGTTGTTTTCAATTCAGCGAAGAAAGCACCACGATGAACACAGCGGAAATGAGAAATGTAACGATAAAAGTTAAGTTTTTCGGCAACAATAGTATAACCACTCATCTAAGATACATCCATAATTCAATCAATCGTCTTATTCTTTATGTAATGACTGCACCATATTTATGGTTTATTACCTGTGATAAATCCAAACCAGTTTTACTGACAAGATTACCAGTGGCAAGGAAGTAGTTGAGTTTTTGACCCATATCCGAATTGACTTTTCTAATAGAATTCATGATGAATTTTCCTAATATTCATAAATTATGAATTAGTAACAAAATAGACAAACTATGGGTAAAATAAAAATTTTCTTTAATCCAATATACAACTTACTGTCATGGAAATCAACTCTTTCTGGATTCAATCGAATTGTGGTACGGATTTGAGCCTTGATACCAGTAAGCCAGTCAAAAATCTTTTCTTTCAAAATCATATTATACAAATGACCAGGTAAAAGAATTTCTTGATGTTGAGGAGAATCAGGATTATCAATACAACATTCACCAGATACAACTGAATATAATTTGCGAATCATGTAACTATTAAATAATAAAGTAGAATTTTGTTATTCAAATTATTCATGGTAACACAGATCCACAATAATTTTTTTTTTCAAAAAAAAAAAAAACTTACATTAATAAATTAAATTTATCACGACCGTTCTTCAAATGAACAAGAACAATCTTGTCCAAAAGTGCTTGACCCACTTCCTTATCTGTTAAATCTTCATCCGATCCCAAAATAATACGGAACTTATTACCGAGATAATTCAAGCAAGCATCACGTGTATACAATGAATAAATCTTGAAACTACGCAAAAGTAATTCGACACGATCAGTCAAGAAAGTATTCTTGATATCACCTTGACACAAAGCATCGAAAATTTCTTTATCGGATGTATCCACCAATGCCTTCAAGATCATCATAACTGGAACCATATATTCTTGTTTGCGCCAATGGAAACGAAGCATAGCATTACCGTCGTTCAAATAATGAAGTGTATTTGTTTGTGTAGTTTGATCAGGGCGTGCACAACGAATAGCACAACCATATTGTGAGTAAGTGGGACCACGCTTTTGGAATGAATTACGCATAATGGCTGTCACATGATTACGTCGAGGCATAATAAGCAAACGAACAAGTTTTTCAATACCGTTTACAATAAAGTAACCACCCATTTCTTCTGATTCTTCGTGATGTTTTACAAGTTGCTTGGAGTACATGCCGCGGAGATTACAACGGTTAGAACGTACCATAATAGGAATTAAACCCATATCCTTGACTTCGGACGAAACAGGACCGTCATTGACTCTCCAACAAAACTTAAGTTGCAATTTTCCACTATAAGTCTTTAATCGTTCACGAGCTTCGGTAGGATAGATCAAGCGGTTGGTCGATCGAGTATCTTGGTCACTTACCATGGGTTGAATAATCTTTGGATCTTCAACCCAATAAGTCAACTTATTTCCTAACGATTCTAAATCGGAAACTTCACCAAAACCTGTAAGATTGGTATCGAATGCTGAAATTTTGCCAATATCTTTAAGAGATATGTTTAAAAGACCTTCACCAGTGCCGCCAAAATCAGTAATACTGTTGAAAGATTCGATATGAGGTAAAGTGACTTCTTGAAGTTGTGGAACACCATAACTATCGTCCGAAGGCTCTCGGAACATACGCTCCCGTTCCAAGGTATGAAAAGTTGACGGCATTGGAGACACGGAGAGGTAGTTGTGAAAAAAAAAAAAAAGAAATATATATATATAAGCGGGTTGGTTTAAAAAAAAAAATTAAAAGTTTCGGATTTGAACGGACAGTTGCTGTCAGAAAAAAAAATGTCAATTGAGTGGCGTAACAAAAAGTCACAAATTTTTTAGTATTCAGCTGTTTTTTTATAGCTTAAATTTGACCAAAGATTGTATTTATTAAATAATGTACATGGAAATTATTATTATCATTATATATTATTATGATTGTTTTTCATACATTTTATAAAGAGTATGTACAAGTTGATCTAAAACTAATGTAATGTTTTCATGAACTAATGCTGGAAGTCGTTCTCGTTTAAATCCAAGCCATTCAACAGGTGGTGTCGCATCTCCCATAATTTGTAGTTGTGGATTGAAATTAACAGGTGCATTGGATTTATAATGAAGTCCATTATTTTCAGTTGTTGTTGTTGTTATTGTCTCGGGTGTTGGTGAAGGTGCACGAATTTGACTGACACCAACCCCGCTATCAAAACTATTGGCATCTTCAGCTGCTACACCAGGAGGTCTTCGATTTGTAATATCATGATGTAAAGCACGCTCCATTTGTGATGTAAACATGTTGGCTAATTCTTGTAGATAACGGATCAAACCAAGATTGAGTGATACGTTGACACGCCCACCAAAACTTGCAGAGAAAATATGTTCAACTTGTCGCTGGAACTGACTTGACTCCATATGAATCGCAACACTTGGAATACCAAAAATCGATACACCCCCTCCACCACTTTCAGCTGCTAGTCTAGCTGGTGGTATTGTAACTGAAGATGGTGCTGTAGCAGATGCTAACGTTCGCGAACCTTTCTTTCCACCATTTGTGCTACCTGCTAAATTACCAGCTGTAATATTTGCTTCGGCTGCTACTGCTGCTGCTGCTTCTTGTCTTTCCTTTTTCTTGACTTCATTTCTCTTTACCATAAGTTTTACACCCGGTACATTCTTCATCAAAGCTGCACCTGCAAGTCGAATAGCCAATGTACGGTGCTCTTCCTCTTGTTGGCTATTATCCATAAATTCCATGTTTTGTTGCAAGAGTAGTTGCATATCATAAGCACAAAGCTCCACGTTATCCACATCTTGGAATTGACTTGGGTATATCACGATTTCAACTGAATCCAACCGCATATCAATGCTGCTAGATACATGCGAGAGACTTGTTACGGGCCGTTGTGCTGGTGCTGGTGCTGCTGATATTGATGATGATGATGATGATGATGATAATGGTTCTACTTGAGTACTCGATTGCTGTTCTCCAGAAAACGTCGTTGTAGTTGGAGTCGTCTGTTGTAAACTTGATAATGTATCCTGAATACCCGCTTCCAACTTCTTTTTTTCTAACAATTCAGTGAATCGTTTATACATGGTAATAATAACCGGTACAGCTTTGATAGATATACATGCCAGTAACGGACGAACTCTTGCACATATATCCAATTCGTGACCATCATTTTTCGCAATTAGTTGTGCACGTAATTCGATAGGTTCTTGAATGATATCCAAAAGATGTTGGAATTCATATTCAAATGTTGCACGGAATTCATCCATAAACAACAATAATGATGGAATTCGTTGTTGATCCGCTTTTGATGATGACTTAATATCATAATACGTAAGCTGAAGCATAAGTCGATCGAAATATGCATCACCTGATAATCGACCTTCAGAAGTTACTCGTATTCTATCCAAGGACACGGTAATAGCCTTTGAATCGCATGGAACATGATGTGTTGTTATGTTTAAATTCTCGGGTGTAAGTGCCACTTTGCCGATAGCTTGACCAAGATCCACAGATAATGCAATGACGCCTATATGAAAAGAAACGTAACGAGAAAATGGTTTAGGAGTTGGCACTTCTTCAGAAGGTATATTTGGCTGTTGTTGTCCTTGTTGTAGTGAAGATTGTTTGGCAATAGAGTTGTTTTGACCAAACCAACATGAATTCAAGATAAGCAAATCTTGTAAATGTCGAACATTTACATCAACATTAGCAGATGGCATTTTTACAATGATAGAAATAATGTCACTGTCCGATCCATCTTGTCCTCGTTCTGTCGTCAACATAGCGTTCATTAACACTTGATCAACACGTGCTGTTAAACAAGCTTCGGGTGAAAAGTGATGCTTGATAATGGCTGATACGTTTCCAATATATCCCACACAACTCATAGTACGCGAAGCTGTTTTATCGTTCGATAATGAGTTCATCAAAAACTCGCTTTCATCCCAACTAAGTGAACATACTACTTTAGATGTAGGTTGACAACTAAGATCTAGTTTGGTACGTGATAGCCGTAGTACCAATGATGCATTAATATTCGTTTCCAACGGGGAGGAGTGATTTGTTGAGGATGTCGACGAAGTCCCCATAGGCATCGAAGTCGTGGTAATAGTAGATCGAACTGCCTTACGTTCACTTGATTGTTGCATACCAAATTTAAGGCCATCAATAACTTCTTGTAAAAACTGTACAAGTGAAGGATGAAGTGTGTTGTCACTCTCATGAATTGTAATATCGCCATGGAAACGGGGTGCTTCATCAACAACAGATGCGAGTGATCCAAGAGGTGTTCTGTAAGTGACCCAAGCAGACAAACCAGGTATCTTGATTGTTGCCATTTTTGCTGCATTTTCATTAATTGAACTAGGGTTTGTAGCTCGCATACGTTTCCGATTGGCTTCTCCAGAATGTCGTTTGGGATACATTCGCACTACACCACTTTGGTATTCAAACATGCCTTCGAAATCCAAATGCACAAGTTCATTATGACTGTTACTGGCGTTATTATTACTGCTCTCGTTACTATTATTATTGTTGTTGACGCCACTCGCTTTGGTGAATGCATTTACACGATCTTTGCTTTTAACATAGATTACATTTAATGCGTTGACATATTCTGAGAATGCCCCATCGATATCTACTTCAAACCCACCCACTTTGGCGTCAACCTTGATAAACTGCTTGGGCTTCTGACTGCGGGTATATACATGACATGCAATCGACGGTAAATGCATTTGATTCATCCGTGGATGTCGTTCAGCCAGAAAGTGTTCTTCATTGTTTTGATCAAATCGCTTTACAAACTGTAATGATATTTTTTCAAGAGTTGCAGCACTCTTTTCAATATTCTTGGTCAAGAAATGGATGGATCCTACCGAAAGTAACAATGCACTGGTTTCTCTTGGAGGATGATGGTGATGATGATGGTGATGATGATGATGGTGATGATTATCTGTACTGGAAGACGGTGATTGTGCCTCCAAAGGTATAGCAATTCCAATCCTATGAACGGTCAAAGATAAAACCTTGCCTTCCCACAATGAATGAGGTGTTTCTTCATCAAGAGTTGGTGAATCTCGTTTGAAAGATTGAACGAGGCGTTTTGTTGTCGTCGCAATTTGATCCAATTGGGTCTTTTTCATATCCTTTTTCTTTTTAAGTTCAGAATCATAATAAATATACATTTCAGCAAGCTTTCCAAGGGCAATCGGTTGCATAACAGCTTGGATTCGACTCACGTCAACATAAAATGGCTGTATACTTGCATCATGAGAGGGTGGTACACCGGTTTCTTCGGGGAAATGATTTTGTATTTCAAAATCGGTAACAATATAGGCTAGTCGATTACGATGTTGTCCTGATTTACTACCCATTGAGGATGATGATGATGGTGGTAGATTATTGTTACTACCAGTATTATGTTCGAGTGATAATGCAAAATTATACCCTTTGATTTTCCATAATACACGATCTGATTCATTTGTATCATTTGATAAATGAGCTTCTAATCCATTGGATTCAAACACGCCCAAAGCGGATGGACTTGCCGCTGATATCCTGAGACCACTTAGATTGACATCCATGGAATACTTGATGTTGGTAGTAGTAGGAGCCCCAGTCTCCGGGGATGATGCATTTTCTTTTTTCTTTCTCTTTCGGTTGTCGTATGAAAGTACTTCAATAAGTTCACCAATTTCGTTACCAAGCAATGATTGTGCTGTAAGTAGCGAGTCAATCATACCGACATTGAGCGATAATGAAATAAAATCGACAAAAACCATAAAATGTAAACGTATTTGATTGATTCCATTTATGGTCTCGTTTCTAAGATTGCCTGTGCATCGAATACCTGGAATACTAAAGGTACCACCGGCATACTCTTCATGAAGTTGCCTTTGAAAATGACCGGCAGGGCTGTGGCTTTTGGTTATTAATTGGATTTCTTGTTTGGATAGTTGAACTGCATACTTCTGTACGGGTAATGATTTGACTTGATTTTCATTCACCATCACGAAAAGGTCGTCAATAAGATATTTGACACTAAGTGATGGTAATAAATCAAACAACACTTCAAACTGATTGAGAAGAAATTGAAGCTTGAGATCGTATTTCTTTTCTAAAAATACAGGCTTGTTTTTATTCTCATTATTAGTACTACTACTAGAAGAGGCTTCTTCCAGGCGGCGACGACGACGACTGTTATTTCTACTACTACCACTACTGCTACCAACAGTAGCATTGGATCTACCTCCACCTGAAGCAGCAGCGGCAGAAGCAGCAGCGGCAGCAGCAGCGGCGACAGAAGCAGACATCTTTCGCTGTTCTTCCCATTCGTTTAATAGGTTTTGGAAAAGGAACTCATAGCGTTGTCCTTGTTCGGATCGCCAATCCTCAATAAACTCGTATAGTCGGAGCAAACTTTGTGGTGCATGAATATGAAACTTGTGAATATTGGAGAACACATTAAGCACCTCCTTGTTACCACTGCTACCACTACTCATACCGGTTGGTTCGACTGAGTTCCTGGATTGTTTACGATTCGTTTTTGTAGGCTGGCATATGTTGGCGCTAAGATTCGCCCCATTAAGAGTGATCACCAAAAGCTCATCAATATTCTTGTATGTCTTCATTTCATAAAATCGAGTGTCGATATATTCTATGCCACCTGCTGCTTCAAGAATAAGTCGGTTGCTATTGTGAGCATGATAGCGTCTAGAATTTTTGGTGGAACTACGTATACCAGACCCAGAATCAGACTCGGCTCGTTCCGAAGATGAAAAAATATGAAGTGGTGTTAATTTTGGATTAGAAAATAATGCAGATCCTTGAATCCCTCGTACTTGACTTTGCATAGTCAATTTTTGAGCACGCGCACACACATCAATGTATTGTACTGCCACTAATGCTTGTGCGACAACATCTATACGTGATACCAATGCATCCAGATTGATGGGTGATGATGAGTTGCTAGAAGGCATACTGGAAGGAACCGAAAGATTATTTCCAAGTATATTGGCACCATGAGATAAACTTTGTAGTTTGGCCGTAAAGACACGTTGAACTGTAAGCATATGCCGAGCAAAGGCCAGGATGGCTGGATTGATATTGATATGGATTGAATCCACAGTTGCTCTGGCAACTATATCAAGATATCCATCCCTAGGTGCTTTATTCTGTTGTTGTTGTTGCTGCCGTTTGCGATCCACTTCACTACTTGTTCTTGCCAATGATAATTCCTCGTTATTACTGTTACTAATAGGAGGGCGTTTATACTGGGTTTCCAAAGCTAGTTCGACAGGACCAATAGTAATACTATTATCCTCCATTTCTTGTTCTTCTTCAAAAATACAAAACTCGAACGTTTGCACTCGAACTTTGCCCATGTTTATCGAAGATATTAAAAGCTCCACCAGTTTGTCAATATCAGATAATACTTGTTCGGATTCAGTACCATCCGCAACCTGTTGATGAAAGGGTTGTGTAAATAAACGACATTTTGAAATATTGTCTTCTCCAATTTCCCAACTCCGCCATAACGATAGACTCTTGACAACATTTTCAAACATTTGTTTTGAGCTGAATGGTGTACTGTTCATACTCTGTGAGAGCTTGTATTGAAGTCGTGCACGAGTACCAGAATCAATTGTACGTAAACAATATCGCATTCTTGCCAATAATTTCCATCCTACATCGTTTCGGAAATTGCGTGAACCAAGCCGTAGAACTGTCGCAGGTTTTGTTAAAAACAAGGGGTCACCGATAGTAGATGGGTGTTGTGAGTAACTTGATAATTCATGAATGAACATTTGTATCTGTCTTGACCGCTGGAGTTGAAATCGTTGTAAAATGGATTTAAAATCATCGACAAAGACTAGCCAAGAATATACCGCACCAACAAGAATTTCGACTGCTTCTGTGATAATCGTTGTTGATATACCATCCACATTGAGATCAAAATAATTGGGTTTCGTTGCACCTAGCCACTTGAACGCAAATTTACGAACAGCAAAGTCGATCACGACAAGCTCTGTTGTACTGTCATCATTTTCTTCTTGTTGATGACTCATATCATTTTGACTAGCGGTGGATGAACGAGTATGTTGGCGTGATCTCGGGATACCAAATACCATGGGTTCATGGGGTGGTGATTCATTACGTTCACTAACATATTGAACCTTGCATTCTAAATCACTCACATCGATATGCACACGAGATTCTCTTAAAACAAGTTTGGATTCGGCAACCGATTTTTGCTTTTCGTCGTATGCTTCATCCTCAAATTTGACACTACCAATCATACTGAAACTGTCCAAAATAACATCAGCAGAACAGAGCATTGTATCATTTTCATCGTATTGGGTCTTAATATGCGATTTACCATCCTTGTAAGATGGCAAGTCATCTGGTAGCATGACATTCTGAATAAAATGGAAATGTGTTTTTGGCAAAGACACAGCAAATCGTGTACAGACAAATTGATCTGTCAGATATCGGGTAAGTTGACCGACGTACTCAATTTGTAATAAATCCAGCATGGATTCTAAATCCCAATCCTATAGTAAACATTCCAAAAAAAAAAAAAAAGATGTGTATATTATATAAGTAAAATATATTTTGGTTGCAAATAATAATAATCATAATGGCTATCATTCTTACATATCGATTAATAGCTTCCGATACTTCTTGAACAATTTTAACAAGAATAGGTGTCATAAGAATTTGTAATGGACTTGTTGCTTCGAGAACAACTGTAACAACCACGTCGTTACCAGTACTATCTTCTTCTTCATGATCAGTATCTGGACTATTTACATTGGGCAGTGTATCCGTTCCTGGAAATAGGAATACTGGATTCTCTTTTTTCTTGTTTTCGGCATTTGTATCAAATCCGCCAATTTTTTTACGATGTCCCTCCTACATTGCAAAACACATACATGGGTTTATTATTATCAAAAGTTAGTACATTGAAGTTTCCATAGCTAATGGATTCTTAAAAGAAAATAAATTGCTTTTCTTACCTTAAGTGGGATGAAATGAGTTTTTGGTGGGGGCAAGTAAGGGTGGAAAAACCCTCTTGTACGAGTACCTGGTGGTGATGCTGCTTTAACTGAATATCGATTTAGGTAACCACTGTAAGGAATAGATGGTGGAATAGATGTAGTTTCTGTAACTTTTCCTTTAGAGTGATGCTGTTGCTGATGATCTTCCGTCCAATCTTCAATATGCGACGAATCATCTAAACATGTATGTAATAATCAGAAGTTAGACCAACCGTTATAACTGCCTAATATACTTTAATCGCAAATTAATTACTATTATTATCTCTTATTACCATCAGTATCTGAATTACATAAAGAATCAGAATCATAATGATCATAAAGTTCCATCGTTTCTAAATCTTGCCCTGTGGGAGGAGAACCACTATGGCTTCTTCCAGGATCATTTGAAAAGGCTGTATGAAAAGATTCATCATCATTTGATTTAACACTTTGACGAGATCGTCTGTCCAAATAGGAGGTTTCATCAATCCAGTCACTCATATAGGATCCAACGCTTGGAGCATCGCTTACTCCTGCACCTGTAAAAGATCGAATAGCATAATTTTCTGGTTGATGTGAAGGCGTACGCATTAAATATCCAGGATTTGGTTCATTGTCGACTCCTGTACCATGTTCCTCTATCAATAATAATCAGTTAATATACATGTGTCCAAAAAAAAAAGATTGTATATACTATTACATATAAGTTGAAATAAACTTACCATAATGGAATGAGCGATATGGTGGTGCATATAACACTCCAACATGATATTCAGTAGATCTATGTGATGCGGCTATGGGATTACCAGAATTTTAATTATTAAATATGGTTGGCGTTTTTTTTTTTTTTTTTGAGTCTCTTAGTATCATTGTTATTTTTACCTCTGGAATCTTGATCTGCTTCATAAAGATGAGTACATCTACGCGTTGCATAGTCTTGAGCCCGGATAAAATTCTGTTGCGCATTTCTCATTTTTCGCCATCCTTTTGAATGTCTGAATATTGTAATATTCATACCCGTTGAAAGTCTTGCTACTTCTACCCACGAAAACTCGCTCTAATAATAAAAATAATAATAAGAATAATAGTTACATGTTAGTCAAACCAAGAAGTTATAATAAAAAGTTAGCATTATTAAACTTACTTCTACAGCACTCGCTCCTTGCATGTGGTGATCTTGATTTGCAAGTGTCGTAGCAACCAAAGCGGGAATGTTCACATTCACACGTTGATTATATTTTTCATTTACTAGGTTATCAAATTCAAGTGATAAACCTTGATCCACATTCACCTTAGCAACACTATGATCATTCATTAAATAGACATCGACTTCCTTGACAGATGCTTTGACAAATGTAACATCTGGATCTGCAGCAGGCGCCATTTCTGCAGGCACAGCATTATCTTCATCAATCATATCATAAACAAATGTTTGGGCAAAATTGGTTGTACCCAATAAAAAGGATGGTTTGACTTCCCCCGTAATTCGACCCACTTCAAATTCCCAATGACATAGGTAGGTCGCAATTTCAGGTAATGGACCAAAAAGACGATGTGCATAAATATTCAGTTCTAACAAAAAAAAAACGAGCCTATCTTTAATCCATTTGTTTTTCTTTTCAGTTCTTTTAATCCCATCATTTTCTCTTGAAAAAAAGTTACCATCAATATATAGAAAATTTCCTTGATCTCGACCATTTCTACTTCGAAGAAATGCTTTTTTGGAACTTGGATCGGAATAACTTTCTCGTGTCCAAGTAATTGGACTCACAGTAATATACATATCTATAATTTTTTTTTTTGGATCAATAAATATGTTTCGACAGTATTAAACGTATACCATATAGCATATTTTCATCCCCATCCCTTTTTTTACCCATATAAATATCCAAATTTCGTAATTCAACTTGTAATTCTTGAAAATCCATTTGCGAATAATGTGAACAGTCATATAAATTTTCTGGTAAAAGTAATGATCCATCTTGAATATCAACAAGAACGTAAACTTCAAAAGGATCTTGGATTGGCTATATAAAATAAATTTTATAAATTATTGAGCTTATAAGAAATGTGTGTGTATGCTTTTTTCTTTTCTCTCTTTAGGATTTTATATAGAAATAGAGTAACTAATAATAATAATAATCTCACTTTTGCATCCGCTTGTCTTTTTTTCATTTCTTGCCATTTTTGTGGCTCTTGTCTTCGTTGTCGATATTCATCAATAGTCGAAAAATTTATCCATTGTCCTGCATAGTTATCACGTAAAATCATAAGATATCGAATCACAGTACCGAATAATTTACATGTGACACCATTCAACTAATAACATTGATAACATAATAACGAAAAAAAAAAGTGTAAATTACTTATATCCATGACCCATGTTCTTTTTTTTCAACTTTAAAAAAGAAACAAACTTACTTTGATATTTAGGTTAAGTGTTTCTATATGACGTAAAACATCGACTGATGTATAATATTCATAAGAACCTTCAATAGCAACACTAACACTCATACCAAATTGTGAATTTTCTTTTTCCATAAATGCACTTAGGGTATGTGAGCTTTGTAATGATATAGCTACATCAAATTGATCAAGCTAAAAAAAAAAGCAAGTGAATAAATGAAAAAATGAATAAAAATTATAAGCTTTCCTAGTACTACAATGATGGCTACTACTAATTAGTATTACTACTTACGTCGGCACGAAATTTAATAGCATTAATTTCGGGCTCAAAATCCACAAATGGCAATGTCATGGTATAGCGTAGTTTGTTAGTATGTAATTTGATATATGCTAAAATAAATACAAGTATATATATGGATTAGTCAATGAAAGAAAAACAAGAAGCGATATAGTAGTGACGTTTAATATAATTAATAATAATAGCTTTACCATTATCATCTGATGCGTTTGGATTACTAATAATATTATGCTCATTTACGCACAAGTAAATAAGAGGTTCGTATATATTAATATTAAAATTATATGTAACGGGTATAAAATGGAGGAGATCAGCAGGAGGAGTAGATGTCCAATCTTTAATAAGATCTTGAAATAAAAAAACGTGATCGCGTAAAAGAAATATTTGAGGTTCTCGAATAGAACAAGCAAAATCCCATTCACGATGTTCGTTCCAAACTATAGGTGAATGCATCTTTATTGCTAACTATTATCATAATTTAACTCTATGTTAAATAATTTATTATGTTATTTGATTTAATTATATAAAAAAGATACATATATATATTTTACCTGAAGATTTTTAGCTTGTAATAATGAAGCATAATTCACACTTGTTGATGCATCAATATCTTTGAAATGAATGTCAATACTTGATGTATAACCGTCTGGTCCACAGACGAAAGGAATAATAATTTTGGCAGTAGATCCAGGTGATGTTTTAATATCAATCCAACCATAAGGTCGGGTATAATAACCATCCGCACCAAGATCTAAATCAGCAGATTCTGTTTCATATTTCCAATCCTTTTTATAAATATAGTTTATTAATATCATAATTTATAACCATAAATCAATCTTAAACACAGTGTAGTTCTTTTTTTTTGGGGGAGCGGAAGTTCAATTTACCTTTGATTTTTCTCGAGTAGGAATACGAATGGTACCTTCTGTCATCAATTCGACATGAAAATCAAATGATGTGGAAGTACGTAAATCGCCAGGTTTTAAATAGGGAGTAGGTACATTATTACGATGTGAATTTGGAAAAAAATAGTCTTGTAACTCGGTACTATCATATTTATTAAATCATTATAATGAACAAAAGAAAAATATATATTTTACATTTTTATCATGCAAAATCTAAATTATCGGAACTACTTACCGGTGCCGATCCGTCCAGGGACCATAATGAAACATCGCATTCCACATAAGAATTCGAACACCCCATTCTGGCGGAAGACCCCCGTTACCCACATCAATCCCCACTCCTGAAGATCCCAGGATATCTGTCGATGGCACAACTCCTATAATAAAATGTGTTACATGAAAGAAAATATTTTGTTTATTTTTTATATATATTTATATTTTACCTGGAACATCAGCATAATATAAAACAGCCATCTTACTACATTCAACCACATTATTAACACGAGCATATTCTTCATGAAATGTAGTTGAGCGTCCTGTTGTACGATCTGTCTCTCCTCCTTGAGCGCGCATGATATCGTGCATATGTTGCATATGACCAAACTGTCTTGTTTTAGCAGCAGGATGAAATAATGCATGGAATGGAGAAAAAATGAAATTTAATGCTCTAAAATAATGATATAATTTTCATCCATTAGTACTATACATATATATCATTTAATCTACTTCTCGACCTCTCTCTCTCTCTCTCTTTGTCCTATCTACAATTCATTTTAATTTTTTTTTTTGTTACCGTTTCCATAATGGTTTCTTTTTATCTGAAGTTTCAGGATAAGCATATGTAAAATCCATATTATCTTTTAAGCTGACTTGAAGCTTTCGGAAAGTTAAATCAAAAACTGATTTATATTGATCCATCTCGGCACGGGACTCACTCACGCTATAAATACCACTTGCTTGAACATATTGACCCACAATCATACTTCGGAGTTCATTATTTCCAATCATGATGGCGCCTGTGGTACATTCAAATTGAACTGGCATCAATCGTAACAATACAGATGTTTCAACAGGCACCTGACTTTCTGGATCTCGGATTTCATTTCTAGATGGTGGTGATGGGGTTATAGTTGCTGTTGTTATTGTTGGTGGATCAGATGGTGGATTGGACCGAGATTCTAAAAAAAGCGTGTGTGTGTGTGTGTGTGTGTGTGTATTGGCCGGGAATAATGAATATTTATATTCATATAAACATCAAAAATTGAGGATGTTATAATTTACAAATTGAGAGAAAAAAAACAATTGTTGGTACATTTACCCTGATTATTGTTGAAAGATGAAGAAGGAACAGATGATGATGGTGATGATGATGGTGGTGATGACGATGACGATGATGACGGTACACCCAGAGCACTTCTCATTGATTCATATGCTGGAGAATTATTATAAATAAACCATTCAAGTCCTTCCATACTACATACAATACGACATGGTAATTTACTTTTCGAGGAATCTAGTATATATTTGATTTAATGATCAGAAAAATGATTGAATGAATGAAAATATAATATATATAAAGAAGTAATTTTTTATACCCGTCTTATCACTATTAGCTTTTCTAACATTCATTAACCAATATTGAATAGAAATATGTCCTTTGACAATAGATATAGATTGATTGGTAGAATGATATCGTAAATTTTTGAATAATACTCGTGCTCCAAGTAAAGTGACACGTATCGAATCTAAATCATATATTAAAACAAGTTTGTCACCACCCACCCACCAATCAACCAAACCATTATCAATGAGTTTTCAAAAAAAAAAAAATAGAATAGAATAAATTCCGTCATCGTTTTTGTTTTATTAATTAATTTTGCGTACCAACTTCAATGTAAGCATTATAACGTCTCCAAGTATATTGATTGATAAGCCATGTCAAGATCTGACCGAGAGCGCGATTAAAGTAAAATAAAAAGAATAAGACTACTACAATGACAACCAAACAATAGACAACAAACATCCAGAAGTCAGACACAGTCTGAACATTGTTATAGGATGTAAGCTCAGCGCCCGATTGGACAGCTTCGACGAGCATTGAAGTAATTATTTATATATACAGCTAAAAAAAAAAAAAAAGGTTGTTTCAAGAAGATCGATTCTTTTTTTTTTTTTTGAGAGAGAGAGTTCTGTAAGGGAGATAAAAATGAAAAGGTACATATAAAGCTGAAAAGAGAAATTAATATATTGTGCACATGCATCGAACCGTCACACTATTCAATTTCCAAATCCGTTTTATTGAAAACAACCATAAAAAAAACTCAAGTTATATGGTAACTTGAGGTAGTACAACAAAAAACCGAAAAAAAAATCATTATGTGTATATGTGTGTGGCAAGGGAAAAAGCTGAAATGAGCGTCAGAATAATTAAATTATTTCTTATGCAAAGGAGATGTGAATTTTCTTATAATGACATTAAGCTTCTCGAATATTGTACAGTAATAATAAAATTCTCTACCATATCAAGTGGATTCATCGTTGCACAAGAATTATGCGTAATTTTTTTTTTTCATCTTGTCCCAATAATAATATGAGTACAGGATTTTTCCTCGTTTCAGACGGCTGATTTTTTTCAACATGGCGTGATGTATTTTTTATTTGGCGCTTGGTTTTTTTCAACCTGGCGGCTGAAATTTTATGATTTGGCGTCTCTATATTATTAGTATGGCGTTCATTGTTTTTTATTTGGCGGCTAACAACCCAGTGAAAGAAAAGATTCCAAATAAAGCTTTGACTATTTTATTTAATAATAAAGGAACAAATAATAGTTTTAAAAATATGAGAGCATAAAAGCACTAAATAAACATGGTTTTTCTGTACTCGATATTTTTAGTATTCTCATTAAGTCGAATAGGGTCGATGCAACAAATATAAAACAAACGTCCTGGCTTATAACAAATTTATTTTATCAATGTTTGCCAAGTATAATGAACATATGCTGTTCTTGGTTGTAGTTGGGG